>PVJC01030594.1:0-21095 GCA_004026665.1 Murina feae
AATAGAGTTCTTTACTTTAGGGTTTGCGTAATAACTTTCCTGCTCTCTTTTTTTTATACTATTAAAACAATTGATTTTAAAAAGAGGGAGGGAGAGAGAAGAGAGAGATAAACATCAATCTGATGCCTCCCACCTGTGACCAGACCAGTGATTAAATAGGAAACCTGGGTGTGTGCCCTGACAAGGAAAGGATGCTCCATCCAACTGAGCCATACTGGCCAGGGCCTCTTATTTATACTTTAAAAAATATTTCATTCATTTAAATATATAAATCATTCATTCATTTCATATATAAACAGTTTACCAGTTTCTCTTAGTCCCTCATTCCTTGCAGCTACCAATCTGTTCTCTGTATCAGTAAACTCCTTTGGTTGTTTCCCTATTTTGGCCATTGCCCTTAATGTTGCAGTGAACATAGGGGTTGTTTTCATTTTATTTGTATAAATAACCAGAAGTAGAATTGCTGGGTTTTAGTAGGTCTACTTTTAATTTTTTGAGGAACCTCTATACTGTTTTTGTATAGTGGCTGCAATCACTTTATAATTCCATCAACAGTGCACTTGTTATTTCTTTCTTTTTGATCATAGCTATTCTAACAGGTGTGAGGTGATATCTCATTGTGGTTTTGATTTGCATTTTCCAGATGATTAGTGATAGTGAGCATTTTTTATGTACTTGTTGACCATCTGCATGTCTTCTTTTAGAAAAATATCCGTCTTTATACTCACTGATCCTTGATTTTCTTCATATCTATTTCCATGGCCTCTCTTATCCTATTTAGCTCATGAGACACCCCACTGGACTTGTGATCTCACTGGTTCCCTTAGATACAATGAAAGTTTAAAAAGAGCCTTTCCCACAGAGTTCTTCCAGACTGCCCATCCCAACAATCTCCACAATAGGGTAGGTGGATCACAGTGTTACAGCATTAAAAACAGTGCTAGGGGTTGTGAAAATAAATAAAGACCATCCAAGTCAGAACAATAAAAACAAACTTATTCAATGAGTCAGAATTTTCTAGGACAAGAGAGTCAACCATGATCACTTGCATTTGGCAGAAACTTAAAGGCAGGAAACAGAGTGGAAAAATATTATAGTTTAAAAAAGGAGAAGCTTCAGGTGTGTTCTGATTGGTGGCTGTTGGCATGGGGAAGCTTGAGGCAGACTAACTAGAAGCACAGCATACTATGCGACTTGCTTGGGAAGAATATCTTGCTTTTTCTGGTTGGTCCTGAGGTGGAAACAAAGATAAGTGAAATTGGTATTCCTGGACAAATTACTACAGAGGTTGTGGTTTGATTTCCTAACTTATTTGCTGAAGAGTTTGTGGGTCAGAGGTCTGGCTGTTGTCCATTTGTACAGTCCATCTTTCAGGATGCACAGCTGGATAAGATAAGATTTGCCTTCAATGAGTCTAGTAAAGAAAACCAAATTGTACATAAGTATATCACAGAAAATGGCAAAAATATGCGATAACAGCTACATGTGCAAAATGCAGAGGTGACATTGGTTTGAGGACAGCTATTTTTATGGGAAAAAGAAGAGAATGCTAAACCTATGCTTGGTTCTGACGGATTAGTAGAATTTTGCCAAATACCCAAAGGAAAAAAGGGCATCAGGGGAAGAGGGAACAGTACATGTGAGGGTGGAGAAATGTGAGTCAACGAGGTATGCAAGGGGGCATGCCTATATCTTTTGTAGTTGAGAAACAATATACTATGCTCAGATTTGATAATATGGCTACAACCAAATCCCAGAGAGCCTTGTATGCAGCTCTGAGGAGTTCAATTACTTGAGGGGAAAGGGAATCAAAGAGGGAAGCTCAGCCCAGGGGTGATGGTGTCCAGTTAGCTAAGTGAAGAAATACAGTAGCCAGGGGACAGCTATTCATGAAAAAGGCCTTTCTCAGGAACTAGAGAAACAGGGCTTAATGATTAAAGAAAATTGACACCAAGGTCACTAACAAGATTTTGAGAAGAATGGCATTAAGTGGATGAAGATAGGTGAAGAGGATATTAAAAACAAGCTCCAAATTCAGGACATGGGCAAAGCAGGTAGGGAGCGCAACATGAATAAGGACAGGAGGGAAGGGCGCTCTGGTTCCATCCCAGAAGCTAACATCTTGCTGACTTGAGAGGGTCTTAAAATGACTGGGTACAAACTTTCCTCTTTACAATGGTCAGCACCATGAAAAGCTGTTCAGCATTTGTCACCTACAGGCTGACATGGGTGCACATTTTGACTATACAGACATTGTTGTAAATATTATGATTGCTCCATTTCTATGAATATCATTTGTAATGATACCTCAAATAATCACTCAATATATAAATGATAAATAAATAAAATTTAATCTGGTGACTTTAGGTTAGTATTTCTTTCAGCTGATGACTCCAAGTAGTCATGCTTTAGCAAAGGGGTTGACAAATTATGGTGCATAGCCAAAATCAGCATGTACCGTTTTTGCAAAAGTCTTACTGGACCACAGCTATTCCCATTCATTTACATAATGTTTATGGCTACTTTTACCCTTCAACTTCAGAGCTGAATAGCTGCAACAGAGAGCATGATCCACAAAGACTAAAATAGTTGCTAGCTGACTCTGCAGCAAGTTTCTCAGACCCTTCTTTAGAACCTAGGTATTAGGGACACATGGAACAAAATGCATTCTAATTACTTGATATGAAAATAAACATAATATAGGGGTCCTAACTTATATGTGAAGAGCTGCAGGGAGTAATCTCAATCCCATGGCATATATAGATGAGGAAGGCAAGACTCTGAGAGGTTAAGTAATAACTTAAATGGTATATAACTAGTAAACATCTATAATATGACTTGGCTCATGTCTGCCTACTTTCAAAGCCCATTTTTTTTTTAACTTTGTCAGATTTCCTGCATTGCAGTGTGCTGTTCAATTCAACAGACATTGTATGTTGAACCTTCAAATCTAGCAGGTCACTGAGCAAGGTTCTATAGTGGTACTCTAGTAAAAAATGCATGGTCACTTGCCTTCAAGGAGCCAAAATCTAGTGAAAGAACCAGACATGTAAATGTAAGAAAATATTAAAAAATAGAATGCTATATAATATGTAAATATAGATTTTGTATATACAGATATATTTATAATGCAATCTAATGTAGAATTTAAGAATATAACACTCAAAGCCAGGCTGCTAGGGTTTAACAGGTGAGATGTGCAATCAAGGGCTAGTTTCAGAATCTGTCCATCACACAGTTTCTACACCCATAAAGTGGAAATATATTCACTTATTATACAGGGGTGTGAAGTGTGTGTGTGTGTGTGTGTGTGCGCACACACACACACACACACACACACACACTAGTGGCCCAGTGCACAAAATTCGTGCATGTTAAAAGGGGATTAATTAGAGGAAATATTTTAATAAAGTGTCAGAGATTAAAGAAAATTAGTAAAACATATATGAAAATCTTCCTCCTGTCAGAGTTTGGGGTGCACCACGGAACCCAGAGTCAAGTCTTCAACCACCCACGTGCACCTCAAAATTGCTTGAGACCCAAACCTGGATGGCCCCCCTTCATTGGGCTAGATCCAGACCCGGCCAGTCCCACCCTGTCAAGCCCTGCCAGGTTGGGGGGTGCAGCCTCAGGTCCCCTGGGTGCCAGGGCAGGGCGGCACAGCCTGAGGTCCCCCATCAAGCCCTGCTGGGTGGAGGGAGTGGCCTGTGATCCCCCAGCCTGGCGCCGGGGCAAGGGGCGCAGCTTGAGGTCCCCTGGCCTGGTGCTGGGGTGGGGGGCATGGCCTGAGGTCCCCTGGCCCAGCACCAGGGCAGAGGGCACAACTTGAGGGCCCCTGTCAAGTCCTGCTGAGTAGGGGGCATGGCCTGAGGTCCCCTGTCCTGGCACCAGGGAAGAGGGTGCAGCCTGAGTTCCTCTGGCCTGGTACCATGACGGAGGCAGCAGCCTGAGGTCTCCTGTCAAGCCCTGTGGGTGGAAGGCAGGACCTGAGGTCTCCTGTCAAGTCCCATGCAGGAGATTGGTGGGTGCGCAGCCTCAGGTCCCTGCTGATTGCTCCTTAAGTCTTGTTATGGGAACTTAGCCTCAGCTGTGGGTGCAAATTGACCAGAGTGACAGTCAATTTGCATATTCCCTCTTTATTATATAGGATATATAATCTAATACAAGCGTAATATTAAAATTGACCTTTTTCTGGGATGACTAAGCCACGCCCACCAGCCAATCAGAGCAACTGTATGCAAATTAGCCCAGGCAAGATGGCAGAGGCCGCAGCCCTGGAGTCCAGCAGGGCAGACGGAAGACCTCTGCCTCAGGATCCAGGCTGCAGCTGCAGGGTGGGAGGAGCGAGCCAGCTGGTAAGCCCTTCCCATCTGCCCCCCCACCCCGGGTGGGGTGAGAAGAGCTAGCCTGGCCGAAGGGGTGGGACCAGTCAGCCACCCAGAGGTTGTGGGTGCTTTCTGTGTGTGTGCCCCAGCCATTGGGTGCTTTGCAGGCAGAAGCCAAGGGGCAGGACCAGCTGGCCGGCCTGGAGGCTGCGGCCTTGGAATGGACCAACCACACAGGGCACAGCACACGGAGGCTTAGGCAGTGCGATGGATTCTCAGGTGGCAGCCGAAGGGACAGGGAGCAGCCAGCCAGCCCCACCCCTTGGCTGTGGCCTTGGAATAGACCGATTGCACGGGGCACACACAGCCTCCGTGTGCGTGTGCCCCGCGATGGATTCCCCCTAAGCCTTCGTGTGTGTGTGCCCAGTGATGGATTCCCAGGTGGCAGAGGCCTAAGCAATGGGTCCATTCCAAGGCCTAAGCCAAGGGGTGGGGAGCAGCCTTGGAAGGAATGGGGGAGGGAGCAAAGCAGGTCAGAGGGAGGAAGTGAAGAAAAAAATTAAGGTGGCAAGGAAGGAAAAGGGGAGGGTGGGCAAGGGTAAAGATAAAGGAAAGAAGGAGTATGGGAAGGGAAGGAGGGTAGTAGAAAAATGGGAAGAATGATGATGGAACAGAAGTAGGAAATAAGGAGGAAAGAAAAGTTTATAAATGATGAGTCAGTAGGAAAAGTGTTACATAAAGGAGAAAAATTGTGTGAGAGGAAGAAGCCAATAAGGAAGTCAAATACAATTGTGCGTGAAGGGGATAAGATTAAAAAGGAAGTTAATAGGGGTGACCAGGCTGGCAGGTGAGGGCAGTTAGAGGGATCAGGCAGGCAGGCAGGCAGAGTGGCTAGGGTAGGCAGACAGGTTAGCGGTTAAGAACCAGAGGTCCTGGATTGTGAGAGTCCCCAAGAACTCCATATTGGAGAGGGTGCAGGGCGGGCTGAGGGACTGCCCCCCCATGCACAAATTTTGTGCACCGGGCCCCTAGTATATATATAAAATTTGTGCACTCAGGGGGACCCTCAGCTCGGCCTGTGCCCTCTTGCAGTCTGGGACCCCTCAGGGGATGTCCACCTGTTTGCATGTCTGGCCAGACTGGGTGAGGGGCTGATGGCTGTTTGCAGGCTGGCCAAGCCCCCCAGTGGGAACCCTCACCCCATGGGAGTGTGGCCAACCTGGGTGAGTGACTGAGGGCCGTTTTGAGGCTGCCCACAGCCCCTTCATGGTTTGGCTCCCTACTGGGGTACCTGGCCAGTGTGGGTGAGAGGCTGAGGGCTATTTTCAGGCTGCCCACAGCTCCCATTAATCCAATGTCCCAGCAAGGCTGGCTGGAATCAGGTTCTGGGGTTTATTTATCTTCTATAATTGAAATTTTGTTGCCCTGAGTGGAGGCCTAGGCAGGCAATGAAGCCTCCTTTTCACTTCAGCTCCATAGCTTCTATAATTGAAACATTGTTGCCTTGCGCGGACTAGGCAGGCAGTTTCCTGCATCGCTGGTGCAGCGGAAGCCTCCTGTTTGCTCTAGCTCCATGGCTGCCAGCTGCCATCTTGGCTGGGTTAATTTGCATACAGCAGCTCTGATTGGCTGGTGGGCGTGGCCTGTATTGTGGGCGTGGTTTAGGTGTCTCGGAGTGATGGTTAATTTGCATATTACCCTTTTATTAGATTAAATATATATATATATATATAAAGCGAGGTACACATACTGCATTATTTCATTTAGTGTGTACTACTCAATACCTACTAAGTACCAGGTTTGTTGAGAAATCACATTGAACAAAAAAAAAGACACTCATTACTTTGTGTGGCTTCTGATCTGCCAGGGGCAATAGGCAATAAACAGTAAGATTGTCAATAACTTAATTATATAAAATACTAGAATAAAATGTGCAGTATTGATGGAAGGAAAGGAGAGCAGAGGACAGGGATCAGTGGCCTGGGGCAGTGAGGAGGGGGATTGTACCTGAAATGGAGCAGTCTGGGCAAGGCTCATTGAAAAGGTGAGGCGAGAGTGAAGATTGGAAGGAGGTGAGGGTCTTGCCAGTGAGATATCTGGTTCAGAGCACACCTGCCACCACAAGGGGCAGGTAGACCCCAGTGTATGTCTGAGGTAATGCCCTCAGTGTCCTAGGAGTGACACATCAGCCAGGGCACTTGAGAGAGAATGGGCAAGAGGATATTAGCAGAGAGGAGTCAAAGGGAGTCTGGTTCATGTAGGGCTTTAGGGACCTTGTGAGGACTTTTGCTTTTACTCTCTCCAAATGTCCTTCCAGGTATTTGAGCAGAAAAGAACATAGTACATTAAATATTTAGAATAGTGCTTTGCTTGGCTTATAATAAGTACCCAATAAATATTAGTTGTAATTATTATTACTATTATTATCATGGTGTGCCAGCGAAGGGCAGATAATCCATGGTCTATGAAGGAGGTCAGTGATATGAGACAGGGGAATTAAATTGTTAGCAGACTGGAATTAGTGTCACACCAAAGAGTTTGCACATTAATGTGAAGATGGCAAAAAGCTGAAACAATTGGAGAATTATCATCACAGGACTATAAGGTCAGTTTGATCCATTACTACCATATCATGGTTTCAGATCAGTCATTTGCCATATTCTCATTATATAAGCAATAAAAATAGCTAATATTGATAACAACTTGCTATGAGTTATAAATGCTTCTAAGTGTATCTTCTGGTTTTATCTAAAAATCTATAATGCAGGCTCTCTTATCTTCATTTTATAGATAAATAAACAATAACCTAGAAAGATTAAGTATTTTGTCCAAAATCACATAGTGTCTTAGTTTGGGTTCTCAACGAAGTAAGAAAGCATTTACAAGCTAAGGCTTTAATGTAGTATTCAATCCTAGGGCAGTAAGAACAGTACAAAAGGTGAGGCAAGGAAAAAGAATAAGGTGGTACATTACCAGGCTTTTACACAGCTTGACAAGACAACACAGCCGTGCTGGACAGCTTTTAGAGAGAAGTTAGGGGTCCACCATGCCTGGGAGGGGAGACAAGGAAGGAGATTGGTCTGATGAGTTCTACTTGTCTTTCTTTCTCTGATTCACACAAATTAGTCCATAGGATCTTAACTCCTCTGAGCTCCTGGGTGTGCTACCTGTCAGTCTCTGGGGGAGCCAGATTCCTCACTCTCTGATGCAGTACTTCACCTGAGTTTGAAGTAGTATGAGAGCCAGTTTCCCAAGGTCTTGTCAGTTCTGATCTGGATACCAGAGATGCTGGGCTCCTACATGGCAGGCATGCCGGTGCCCTTCCCTCCCAGGAGGCTGTGATAACCACAGTGTTAGAAAAGGAGGCACCGTAGCATCATAGGTGTTGAAAATCTTCAATGGACAAGTGAAGCTCAAGGGGCACGTGGGGTTTATAGATTCCTGACAGGTGAACAAACTGGGTCAGACACCCATGACTAAGATATAGATTCCTCAGGAAGAATAGATTAATCGTAGGAAACCTGACTCTAGAAACCTGAAAATATATTCTTAACTCCTATTGTGGACTGCCTACCAAGCTTGCCTACACCCAAGGGTCACAGCTCTTCAGACAATGATAAGGAATCAAAGGGACTGGGATTTTCAGTTCTGTCTGATTCAACATTATTGCACAAACTCAAATGTTTTGGAATCTCATATTCTAGATTTCTATTACCTGTACGTGATTCTGAAGCAAAACCATTGTATAAAAATCTAACCTTAAAGAAATAAATTATTTAGAATAATAATTATTATTATACTAGGAGCCCGGTGCACAATAATTTGTGCATTCAGGGGGTCCCTCAGCGCAACCTGTGCCCTCTCACAGTCTGGGACCACTCGGGGGATGTCCACCTGCTGGTGTGCCTGGCCAGCCTGGGTGAGGGGCTAATGGCAGTTTGCAGGCTGGCCAAGCCCACCCCGCCCATCCTGCTGCCCACTACCTGCCCCACCCGCCTTGTCTCTGCAGCTGCCGGCCTCCATCTTGGCTGAGTTAATTTTCATACAGATGCTCTGATTGGCTGGTGGGCATGGCTTGGCTGGTGGGCATTGCTTAGGCATCCCAGAGAGACAGTTAATTTCAATATTACTTTTTTATTAGAGTAGATAAAATTACTTCTATTTAATACCATAAAAGCTTTCACTTTTTGCGAACTTATTTTCCCTAAATAGTGGCACATGTGGGAGGTGGTTTACAGATCATTAATTATTTGCTTTAGGTACTGTAAGGAAAATAAGTAATTCTAGTTTATTGATAAGATTACCTTCAAATAAAGACCTATCACCAATCATGGTGCCAGCAACTTTATGTTCATTTAGGTCAATCTTTACTCAAAATACTTAAACACTTGAATACATGAAAGAGCTTGCTAATCTAGAACAGTAATTGGTTGTCAACTATAAGGGTTAGTTAGGCCTTTAAAGAGAAACACAGTTTGAGGTCCTTAAAAATTTCTAACTATTTATATTTGATAAGATGGGAATACTAATAAAATTGATTTAACAATCATGCATTGAATTCTTATGAAATATAAAATACTGTTCTATATATTATGAGGAACAGTGTTAAAGGTGACAGAGTCCCTATTGAGAGTTCATGATAGTAATAGAAAACAGTTTCCCACATCCCTTGCAGGTATTACTCATCAATCCCCACATCTATTCCATGAGATTGGTTCCAGAATTATTTTTATTTGTTAGACATGAAAACTGAGACTCTGGAAGGTTAAGTGACCTATCCAAGGTTCCTCAGAGAATTGTGCCAAGGACTTACAGGCGAGATGGCTAGCTGGCTTCAGAGTCCAAGACATTAACCATGACATAAGCTGGGGGTGAGAGAATCAACTTTGATGTATTTGAAATAAGGAAAATTGTAGTAAGTGTTACAGTAGGGGCAGAAATAATGTACTGTTCTGTAAGGGAATGGGAATCTTGATTAGGTGGTATCTTGAATTACTAAAAGCATGAAAGTAAAGAGCTATTTGGGATCTTTCTAATAAAGATTAACTAAATTTTATCAATACTTTAAAAAAAATCTTTATTGTTGACAGTATGACATAGGTTCTTCTTTTCCCCCCATTAACCTCTTCCATCCCATTCTCATCCTCCCCCCTCCCAGGACCTCACCACTCGATTCCCCTCAAATGCATGTCCTAAACACCTCTAGAATCTCTTAGCATTTTCTAGCCCTTTCACCACTATTCAAAGTCACTATTGTCCTTCAGCTAGATTAATAGAATGGGCTCTTGATTGATACTCCTGGCTCTTTTCTGCTGTCTTTTCAATATGGCATGTAACTTCGCAATTCAATTGTTTAACAGTTTCTCATTGGTCTTTTATGATATATGCATGCTTCAACATGAGCTAGAAACTCCAAAAAGACCTGACCCATGTTTTCTATGTAACTCCATAGCTCATCAGTCTTACCCATCTCCTCAACTCTCTCCCAGCTCAGGTCTGCCCTCTGATTCAGCCAGTAAACATTTATAATGGGCTCCCCTCACCTCTGACACTTACTATAGACTTATTCTTCTGCATGGACTGCCTTTCTCTCTCCCAAAACAAACCCTTATTCTGTACCACTTATTAACTTGGCTGACTCCTACACATCCTTTAGGTCTCTGCTTAGATGTTACATGCATGTCCGTCTTTTTGAGCACAGTTCATTACCCACCTTCTGGTTGAATATCATCCTCTGATTTTCTTTGACATTGTATGCCATTTCAGCTGTACTGTGTGTCTCTGTCAAATTTCTAACTGAAATTCAGCCTTTGAGGAGATTAATGATATTCCTTCTCCGTGCCCAGCCTGTGTTTCTCTTGCAGTACTCAGTAAATATATGGTGGTAATAAACTCTGCTAAAGGTTTTGAGAGAAGAAAAGGAATCCTCATTGATATTGTAACATAGGAGAGATAGGTTCACAGTTTGTTTTGTTGAGTTATATGGGAAGAAACATAGTAGAATGGGAAGAGCATAGTCTTTGGAGTTAAACCAGGATGAGCAAAGACCAGACATTCCGCTTTACCTCTCTGTAAATCAACAGATGATGCTGATGTTTGAGTGGAAGGCATCTGTCATGAGTATTGTTCATCCTTTTCCTCTAAAGAGGGGTCTGTGCTAAGTGCACTGCTGAGTTGTATAAATCACACACACACACACACACACATACACACACACTCCTGCTGCTATATGTAGTCTAATGAGGAAGAGAAAAATAAAATGCTGGCAAACACTCAGAACTGATGGCCTTTTATCTCTGACATGTTAGTCTGCTTATACTGCCAATTGTCATGGCATCATTTATCTTTGTTACCTGCACCCTGGGTTAAGCCAGAATCAGGAACAGAAAAGTAACTTTGCCAGTTGAATTAATTTAGAAAGCTGAAGAGTCTTTCCTTGGGCCTTTTATGTATTTTCCTGGGATGTTTGCAGGTTACCTTATCCAGTCAAGCTGTGACAGGAGTGGAGATATCACAAAGCTCGCAGCTTTCTTAAACTTGGTGCGTATCAGCAATCAGTGTTTTAAAATGTGTGCAGTAGCTAGTAGCCTAGTACATTATCTCCATGTGTGATAGTTTAGATCATATATTAGGGAGTAAATAAAGGGGATAGAATACATAAAATTTGTTCCCCCTTCTCCTCTCCTCTTCTGCCTCCCCCCATTCTCTGCCTCTCTTCTTCCCTGTAAGAGGAGGAAATTCTGAGGAAGGAAGGAACACTTTTAGAGAAGAAAAGGAACCTGTGACACATGAGGGATAGGCTCACAATTTGTTTCTATTGAGTTCTGTGGGAAGAAGGATGGTGACATGGAAAAAGTCTTTGGGGTTAAATCTGAGCCTCACTTTCTAGATGTGGCATATTTGGCAAGCTATTTTATCACTGTAATCCTCACCTTTTTTTTAATTGTAAGGATAAATAATGATAACTAACATACAAAGTGGCTGTCTGAAGTGACCTTAGAATTTCAGGGTACTGGCACACAGATTCCTGAGACGTAATTATGATGTAAAAACACAGAGATTTGTGGTTGAATTACTTTCACATTAGCCTTAGTTACTGATTGAAAACTTATCACCTACCAGGACTGTGCTGACAAAGAAAAATCAAAGGCAAGCGGAACAGGATTCAGGCACAAGAAGAGCTCACAGTCAAATTTGGGAGGAGAAACCAAATCAATTTAGTCCAGGAGTGCATCCTTTCTCCCAGACACTTTGCCTCCTTATCTTTGTTTATCTTTTAACAGGGAATTATTCCTCAGCTTTTATCAACAAACAATTAATCGAGGGTCTTTTGTTTTGCCTTCCATGACACAACATGCAACATGCCAGCAAATGCCTGGAATAACTGATTATAACTATTATATTGTATTAACCAAAAATCTGTCTTGGTGATGATAAGGAAAGGTGATTAAATGTATTTTCATATTAAAAATGAATCTTCTTTGAGGAACAACTTAGACACGATCAAGTGAGACATTATCTCTAATACATTTTCCTCTAATCGTAGGACTGGATACTTTAATTTTGTCTTCTGCAACTCAAGCAGCATTTCCTCTAGGAGAATTGAGACCTCAGTGCAAAGCAACAGAAAAGAAGCTATGATGTTAAAAGGAAAATTCAAAGGAGAGTGGTTCATCCATGCTGCTGTTTCCTGAGAGCAGTCAGTGAGCTGGTTCTGTTTGGGCTTGATTCCTCTGAGAGCCAGTAAGCAGGCCGTGCAATGCTGTGAGCGAGGGAGGTCGACATGGTCCACATGCACTGGTGAGGTTCCCAGTCCGCAGGGTGGCAGGCTTGTGTTTGTGAAATGTCCATCACACTAGAGAAGAATTCGAATCTCTGAGTGAATATTTGAAGGAAGTGATCCATATTCCCTGGGGTTGAGTTGGAAAAGGTTGCTACAGTGGTTCTTGAATCTGTCTAATATTCTTAGACTAACCTGGAAAGCTTTTTTTCAAAATAAAACAAAACAAAAATAATGTCTAAGATCCTTCTCCCAAATCAGTTAAATCACAATCTCTGAGGTAGAGTCTCTTTATTATAAAAGTATTTAAGAGTCTCATGCTCTACTGACTGAGCTACCCAGGCGTGGTGAGAGATAGTTTAATATAATGTGATCTCACTCATTTGTGGAATATAATGAACAACATAAAATGATGAACAAAAACAGATCCAGAGACAGAAAAGCATCGATCAGCCCTTCAAACCTCAGAGGGAAGGTAGGGGAGGGTGAGGGTAAGGGGGAGAGGTCAACCAAAGGACTTGTATGCATGCATATAAGCATAAGCAATGGACACAGACACCAGGGGGTGGGGGTGAGGGCATTAGTGGGGAGTGAAGGGACAGTGGAAGGATAAGGACACATGTTATATCTTAATCAATAAAGAAAGAAAAAAATAAAATTAAAATTAAAAAATTAAATATACAGCAAAAATGAAAAAAATTACGTTGAACATCCATATGTTCCCCATCTGGATTCTAATTAAAAAGTTTGCTGACTTGCTATATCAACTATCTGTATATTTTTTTCTCTACTCATCCAGCAATCCATTCTATTTTACATACATTTTAACGTAAGTTGCAGATATTAGCACACTTCCCCTTAAATAGGTTGCTAATAAGAATATTATTTATGAATTTTTTCTTTTGCTGTAAAATTTATCTACTATGAAATACACATATCCACTTTTTGATTTTGTTAACAAATACTTAGCACCACTGCATACCCAGCTTCTATCACAATACAGAATATCATCTTGACTACAGAACATTTCCTCATATCCTTCTCCAGTCACTGTAGTTGCTACTCCCAGAAGTAGTTATTATTCTGATTCCCCCCCCCCACCAGAGATTAATTGTTGCTTTTCCAAGAATTTCATACAAATGAGATCACATACTTTGTGTAAGGCATTGTTCACTTTGCATAATGTTCTTGGGGTTTATCCAGGCTATTGCTCTCATAGTATTTTTTTTCTTTTTATGGTGAGTAGTGCTATATCGCATAAACATACTGCAAAGTATGTTTTGATGGGTACTTTGGCTGCTTCTGGATTTTAGCTATTATAATAAACCTACAGTGATATGCTCATACAAATCCTTTTGTGAACATGTATTTTCATTTTTTTCTAGGAGTAGAATCACTAAGCTATAAGGCAAATTTAGTGCAGATTTAAAGAAATTACTTGAACTTTTTTTCAAGGTGATTGCACAATTTTGCATTCCCACTAATAATTTATGAGGGAATTCTAGTTGCTCCACAAGCTCATCAACATTTGGTGTCATTAATTTTTTAAATTAAAGTCATTCTGGCAGATATATATTGCTATCTCATTGTGATGACCAATGATATTAACCACTTTTCATATACTCATTGACCATTTATATATCTTGTTTTGTCAAGTGATTTTTAAGTTGTTTGCCCACTTTTTATTGATTCTTATCTTCTTACTATGAGGTTACAGGAGAGTTTTTTTAATATATTTTATTGATTTTTTACAGGGAGTAGGGAAGAGGGATAGAGATTTAGAAAAATTGATGAGAGAGAAACATTGATCAGCTGCCTCCTGCAAACTTCCTACTGGGGATGTGCCCACAACCAAGGTACATGTCCTTGACCGGAATCAAACCTGGGACCTTTCAGTATGCAGGTCAACACTTTATCCACTGAGCCAAACCGGTTAGGGCTACAGGAGGATTTTTTGTTTGTTTGGTTTCCCACATAATCTGGATACCAATGTTTTTTCAGATATATGTTTTGTGAGTTATTTTCTCTCTGTGAGATGATAATTAATTATCTTCATGATTGTATTCAGTGAGAGGTTTACATTTTTATAACTCTAAGATACACACACACACACACACACACACACACACACTAGGGTCCCGGTGCACAAAAATTTGTGCACTTGGGGGGGTCCCTCAGTCTGACCTGTGCCTTCTCACAGTCTGGGACCCCTTGAGGGATGTCCACCTGCTGGCATGCCTGCCCAGCCTGGGTGAGGGTCTGAGGGTCATTTTCAGGCTGCCCACGGCTCGTTCAGGATTTGGGTCCCTACTGGGATGCCTGTTCAGCCTTGGTGAGGTGCTAAGGGCCATTTGCAGGCTTCCTACAGCTCCCATTGACCCAACATCCCAGCCAGGCTGGCTGGAATCATGTTTCTGGGGTTTATTTATCTTCTGTAATTGAAACTTTGTTACTTTGAGCAGAGGCCTAGGCAGAGAATGAAGCCTCCTATTTGCTTCAGCTCTGTGGCTTCTATAATTGAAACTATGTTGCCTCTAGCAGAGGTCCAGCCAGCCTAGGCAGACAGTTTACTCCTGGTGCAATGGAAACCTCCTGCTTGTTCTAGATCCGTGGCTGTCAGCCTCCATCTTGGCTGGGTTAATTTGCATACAGCTGCTCTGATTGGCTGGAGACTTGCCTTGGCTGATGGGCATGGCTTAGGTGTCTCAGAGTGATGGTTGATTTCCATATTACTCTTTTATTAGAATACTAGTAGCCCATTGCAGGAAGATTCCTGCAAGAATAGGGCTTCCTGAGCCAGAACGAAGCAGAGAAGGGAGCAAAGCCCGCCTCAACTCCCGTCTCTGCTGCCTCAACTCCCATCTCTGCCACCTCGGCTCCCCTCCTCCTCTGCTTCTCCCTCCCTTCTTCACCATCTCCACTGCCTCGGCTCCATTCCCTTCTCCACCACTTGGTTCCCTTCTGCAGCACTTGGCTTCCTTCTATGCTGTCTTTAGTCTTCGCTCTCCTGTTTATGAAAATTAACTGTCATCTCTGATTGGCTGTTGGGCATGTCTTGGCTGGTAGGCATGGCTTAGGTGTCTCAGAGTGATGGTTAATTTGCATATTACTCTTTTATTAGAGTATACACACACACACACACACACACACACACATATACACATACATACAGGGTGTCCCCAAAAATGTATACACACTTTAACAGCTGATAGCTGCTAAATGAAAATGAAATGTATTTTAATAAACACTGCCTTTATAGTTATTCAAAGTGTGTGGACATTTTTGGGGGAATGCCCTGTATATATTTTTTCTCTTTTATAGTCAATACATTTTCTGGCTGGTTTTAGAAAAATTCCTTTTTTTTAAACCTTTGCATGTGACTTTGTCTTGCAGCTAATAATTGAGACTGACTGGATTATGGCGGTCAGGGAAGTGCTGTGACAAGGTATAGAACAAATTAGGACACACAGACATTGCATTTTTCAGAAGTTAGTGTCCTAGTGAGAAAGGTTGGCATTGAAATACTCAAGTACCCAGGCTTCATGCCAGGGTACCAAGCTGATTATAAATACTTCCTTCCAGATGAGTTCTCACAAGCTCATGACCAGATCATGACTACTTTAAACACTGTGTGTGATAGAAATTGTAATATTGGGGCATAAGTGACTATGATTGACCAGGAGAAAGGAGAATCAAGAATCGAAATTCTCAACAATGGAAGCTCCAGAATGCTATCCCTACCAGGTATAGATTCAGTGTACTGAGTTATATAATTCCCCTGTAGTACTTGTATGGCAGAAGTTATGGGAAGAAGACAAATTCAACTGAAAAAACATTATTGGGAAATGTAGGGTTAGTTTGAGCTTACTTTGGATGGGGACCACAAAATTAAAATGCTCAGCTGAGGAAAGACAGATTAGCTCATGACAGCACTGGTTTCCATTTACTAAGTGTTTCATTGACATCAGGAGTTGGCAAACTGTGGCAAACAGGCCCAAACTGTCTCACTCTCTGTTCTGTGAAAAGAAATAAAGAAAGAAAATACCTCTTTCATTTATGTATTTCCTATGGCTATTTTTACACAATAGCTATTGAGTGGTTTTGATCGGTAACATGGCATACAAAGTCAAACTGTTTACTATTTGTCCCTTTACAGAAGAGCATGATAGTACTTGATGTGTATGACTTTTAACTTGTATATGTCTATTACAGGTATTTTATCTCCATTTCTATGTTGGACAAACTGAAACTCAATGAGTTTAGATGACTCCCTCAAGGCAGTGCAGGGAAGAACCAGAACTTAAACTCATGTATAGATGACTTCAGTGCATATACGAATTCTGTTATATAATAGTCTCTCACTCAGTTAAATATGGTAACTTAAATAAGACAAATTCAGTAATTATGATTATTGTAACAATTTGTCCTGCAATTGAGGTTGGAAAACAAAACTGGTTGACAAAATATTGAAAGATTACTGGAAAATATGGGCATCCAATTAATGTTTAAGATAAATGATATTTCTATACTATGAGCAGAGTCTGAACTATATTTTTCAGTCATATGTTTAACATCAATTCCTTGTTTGGTACAAAGCAATAAGACACTGTGATGCAAGGAAGAAATAGGGCAGCATTAAGAGCTATGTTCAGAATACTTATGTGTTTTAAATGGATATATTGTGTAAGAAATAACATTTTACCTACACCTTGAAAAATAGGTAGAATTTAGACTTATAATATTATAGGGAAAGAAACCAGTACATGTGTAAAGAGCAGCTTAGAGTTCAATTTTTTCTAGAAAGTAGACTGCAGGAAGTGTTGCTAAAAATAAAACAGAGGAAAAAGGTCAATGTTAGATCATAGAAGGTCTTAAATGTTAGTTAAAAATCTGCAAATAAGTGAAGAAAGTTTACATTTAAGACCAACTCTCTTAATCTGCCTAGAAATCAATTAATTCCTGAGAATGCAGGCCTTTCAATGGTAAAACCAGCACAGTCCGGGTAAAGTTGGGTTGGTTGGGCACTTTATTTAGTTTCACACACACACACACAGACTACCAGAGTAGCATATATTCCTGCACAAATAATACAGAACCATATACTTTCTAATCGTATGTTAATATTTAATAAAAATCATCTAAGGGATCATGAGAAAAGAAGTGATGAATCAATCAACTTGAATTCCCTTGAGAATGGTGGGAGAATGAACTGCTGAATTCATTATCAATTATATTTCATTTTGGAAGATCCCAGCATTACTGATATGCAATGTAGTAAATATAGAAAAGGGGTACAGACCAGAGAGCCTCATTAATGAAGCATCCATTTCTAAGAAGGTAAGAAAAAAAAGCAATAAATAAATAGGCAATCTCCTTGGTGAAATGGTTTTAAGATGTATTTTATTTTAATTAAATTTTATCTCATTTGTTCTAGATTAATAAAGAGTTTTAAATTGCTACTAACATATTGGACATTGATTACTTAAGAGCACTTGATACAACAACATTTGATTTATTCATTTTTTGCTCATTTATTTAATCACTCAAGAGAGAGTTTATGAGGGCTTACTAGATGTGGGGAAAATCGAGATCAGATAAACGGCCTATCCTCAAGTATCTCAGGATCTCCTTAGTAAAATGAATATATAAACATATACAAAGCAAAGAGGCAAAAAAAGAAGAAAAAAGTAAAGTAATGAATGTATACCACTTTGTGGGAAAAGGGAATTATTTCCACTTTAGGTGAGGTAACCAGAGAAAGCTTCATGGAAGAGGTGATAAATGAGAGGAGTCTGCACAGATATGTAGGCACGTGCTAGTGTCACTTACAGAGGAAGTGCGCTTATAGATGAATGAAAGAATGAGGTAATGGAGTTAGATACAAGAATGAGGACTGAAGAAGCATATATATGGGCGATGTTTTCTTATCCATTCAGCTACCTCATGTCTTTTGATTGGGGCATTTGATCCATTTATATTTAATGTTATTGATAAATACTTGTTTGTCATCATTTTTATTCTTAATATTTGTGTTTCTTCTTGCTTTTCTGTTTCTTTTTTTACAGCAGTCCCTTTAGTATTTCTTGCATTGCTGACTTGGTGGTAATAAACTCTTTTAGTCCTTTTTATATGTGAAGCTCCTGATTCCACCTTCAATTTTAAATG
The DNA here is from genome assembly GCA_004026665.1 of Murina feae. Classification (NCBI taxonomy): domain Eukaryota; kingdom Metazoa; phylum Chordata; class Mammalia; order Chiroptera; family Vespertilionidae; genus Murina; species Murina feae. The sequence continues at coordinate 18,271 of PVJC01030594.1, forward strand.
TTAGCCTTGCTGTGTATAGTATTCTGGGATTCAGTCCCTTGGTTTGCATCACTTTCATTCCATTCCCTTCTAGCCTAGTGTGTTTCTGTTGAGAAATATGTCGATATTCTAATGGAAAATCCATTGTATGTAACTTTCTGTCTCTCTCTGGAAGCTTTTAAGATTTGTACTTTGTCATTGATGTTTGCCAATTTAATTATGATGTGTCTCAGTGTTGGTCTCTTTGAGTTCATCTTATTTGGTACTCCATGTGCTTCTTGGATTTGTATAAATTTTTTCTTGCCAATCTTGTGGAAGTTTTCTGTCATTATTTTTCTGAACAGGTTTTCTATTGCTTGCTTCTCTTCCTCTCCTTCTGGTACCCCTATTATGTAGATGTTGTTTCATTTTGTGATGTCCCAAAGCTCCCTTAGGCTCTCTTGCTTTTCAAGTTTTCTTTCCAGTTGCTGCTGTGTTTGTGTGCTTCTTTCTAACTTGTCTTCTAGCTCGCTGATGAGGTCCTCAGCCTCTTCTGTCTACTATTTAAGTCTTCCATTGTGTTCTTTATTGCACCTATGTCTTTTTTCATTTCCTCTTGGCTCCTTTTCATATCAGTAACATTCTCATTCAGCTTCTTATAATTCTCATTGAGTTGTGTGTATTTGTCATTAAGTTGCATGTATTTGTCATCCAGCCATTTGAGCATTCTTATAACCATTACTCTGAATTCTTTCGCTGACAAGTTACTTGCCTTGGTTTCAATAAACTCCCTCTCTGGTGATTCCTCTTTTTCTTTCCTTTGGGTATTGTTGTTTTGTGTGTTGTTTTTTGTTTGTTTGTTTGTTTGTTTCCCAGTGTTCTGCTCTAACATTTTAATTGTTTCTGTGTCCTGGATCTGACTGTTATGCTAACCCAGTTCTCTTGAGGATGGTGCTGCTGGTGTGATCTCTCAGGTCTCCTGAGCTTGGTAATCTAGCATAGCTCCCTACTTGAGCTATTTGGGTTTTCTTGATGTAGGCCTGCGAGCTGGAAAGGTGCAACAGTGGTGTCCAGATGTCAGCAGCTGGGGAGGGGAATGACCCAATTTTTGCTGCCTTGCATCCCTGGCTGAAATCACACATGCCTTGCAGGGGCTCACTGAGGTACCCAGGAGCTGTCTTTTGTAGTGATGGGGCTCAGGAGGCCTGCACACTGGAAAGGCACAACTGTGGTGTCCAGAGTTCTGTAGCTTTAGGGTGGGAAGACTCAGTTTTTGCTGCGGTGCCTGTGGCAGCTTACAGGGATACCCATGGTGCATTTTCTGCACAAAGCTCTGGGGTACTCTGAGGGGCCCTGGTGCTGAAGTTGTGCGACAGTGTCTGTGGACAGTTATTCAGGAAGAGTCAATCTAGAATTTCTGCTGAGGGGCAATGCACCCCCTTTTGCATAATATCACACCCCACAAGTCTCGTAGTGGCTCTACAGATCTGCCTGTAGGGTGGTGCATTCCGGATGCCTGCCTGCTGGAAACATGCATCTGTGGCCATCTCACATACTGTTTTTTGCTGGACAGAAATACACATAAAATAAAATTGGTGTGATGCTCAAATTATTCTGTGTTAATGGCATTTGAACAAATTTATGATTGCAAAGTAAGCATTAGAGCAGAAATGGCTGTATGAGCACATGGAAACAAATGAGAATATAGCAACATGAAAGAGAAAGTATATAAGTATCCTATCTAATAAAAGAATAATATGCAAATTTACCATCACAAGATGGCTTCCCCCATGTGGTCAAAGATGGCCAGAAAGGGAGGGCAGTAATGGGGGACCCAAGCCTGCAGGGGAGGGAAGTTGTGGGGGACCCAGGCCTGCAGGGTAGGACAGTTGGGGAAGACCATCCTGGCAGGGGGAGGGCAGTTATGGGCAATCAGGCTGGCACAGGAGCAGTTAGGCATTGATCAGGCTTACAAGGGAGTGGTTAGGGGCAATCGGCAGTCCTGAATTGTGAAAGAGATGTCCGACTGCTGCCAGTGGGATTGGGCCTAAACGGGCAGTCAGACATCCCTCAAGGGGTCCCAGATTGGAAAGGGTGCAGGTTGGGCTGAGAGACACCACCCCCACCCCTGACTCCCACTCTGTGCATGAATTTCGTGCACTGGACCTCTAGTATTAAAGAAAGGAGGCATTCATGAACCAATGATAATAGATAATGTTCCTGAATTAATGAGTAAGATTAATCGATTCTCTGCTACTTTCATTCAGGAAAAGAAATAAGTGGGGGACAGAAGTTGATGCTATATTGTCACGGTAAAATTTTCAGGGAAAAATCCATAAGGAATTCGAGGGTACCTGTGATTGTTTTCATGTGTAGTGGGGACTAAACAAATGAGTTTATTTATTTATTTATTTATTTATTTATTTATTTTTATCAGAACATATTTTATTTCATGTTTGTTTTTTTTTGTTTGTTTTAAATTTATCTTTATTGTTCAGATTATTACAATTGTTCCGCTTTTTTCCCCCATAGCTCCCCTCCTCCCATTTCCCACCCCAACTTCTGTCCTTGCCCCCCCACTGTCCTCATCCATAGGTGTACAATTATTGTCCATTCTCTTCACGCATCCCCAACACCCTTAACCCCCAAAAATTGTCCATCCACTCCATTCTATGCCTCTGATTCTATTCTATTCACCAGTTTATTCTGTTCATCAGATTTTTTATTCACTTGATTCTTAGATTCACTCATCTAAACTAATAAAAGCGAAATATTAAAATTAACCGTTTCTCCGAGACAGGGTAAGCCACGCCCACCAGCCAATCAGAGCGGCTGTATGCAAATTAGCCCAGCCAACATGGCGGCCG
>PVJC01030595.1:0-21038 GCA_004026665.1 Murina feae
TATTTTATTTGAGTTTTTACAGAGCGGAAGGGAGAGGGATAGAGAGTTAGAAATATCGATGAGAGAGAAACATTGATCAGCTGCCTCCTGCACACCCCCCCACTGGGGATGTGCTCGCAACCAAGGCACATGCCCTTGACCGGAATCAAACCTGGGACCCTTCAGTCCGAAGGCCAATGCTCTATCCACTGAGCCAAACCGGTTAGGGCAGTAACTTCTTATATGTTTACATTTTGTCTATCACATATTTTACAATATTTAGGCTATTATTTATTTATTTGTTTACTTTATTCCTAGTTTCTTTTGCTTTATAGGAGTTTAAAATTTTTTAGGTAGTCAAATAAGTCAATCTTTTCAATGATGATTTTAGGGTTTTTGTAACTATTTGGCAAAGATCAGTCCAAGATGAAAAAACAACAACTTTAGGCTTCTTAACTTTTGTTCTTTTACTGTTGCAATTTGTTCCAGGAGCTCTTTATTTTTGTATGCTGGTGAAGTTGACTCAATATTTTTTCTCCAACAGAAAGCTAGCTGTCCCCTTCAATCTGTTGAAAGGCTATCTTTTCCTCACTGTTTAGAAATACCATTTGCATCATATGCTAACTTACCACATAGCCGCTGCCATTTTTGGCTTCTCTACTCTATTCCATTTATTCAGCAAACATTTTTTGAGCACATATTATGTGCCTAGAATAGGCATTTGGGATGCAGCAAAGTGTCTACTTTTGGTGCTTGCATTCTGGGGAAGAGGAGTTAGTGGTAGAGAGAAGGTAATTTTATGGTCTCCACTGACGAACTATGTCAAGTTGTAGTAGGTATTATGAAGAAGAATGTGGTAGGGAAATGAGATGGGGGTGTTGTGTAAGAGGTCCTCTTTGGTGAAGTGACATTTCAGTAGGGACCTTTATGATGTGAGAGAAGTCACAGAGAGAAGCAGGTGGATATCTAGGGGAAGAGTATGGCTGTCAGCAAACAGCAAGAACAAGATTGCTCTGTTAACCCAGTCAAGAACCAGCAAGGAGCCCAGTGGCTCCCCAAGTGAAACAACCAAGTTAGACTAGGGGGTGAGATATGGTCAGAAAGGTAGCCAGGAGCTAGAATCTGTGGGACATTTAGGACTTAGTAAGGAGTTTGGATGGTGGTGTTAGAATATTCCAGAACTTAAATTTTGTTTTTTTTTAAAGAGCAGTACCCTAGCCAAATCAAAGATACTTTCTTGCCTGGCCATGGTGGCTCAGTGGTTGAGCATTGACCTATGAACCAGGAGGTCACAGTTTGATTCCTGGTCAGGGCACATACCCAGGTTGTAGGCTTGATCCCTGATTGTGCAGGAGACAGCCGATCAATAATTCTTATCATTGATGTTTCCATCTCTCTCTCCCTCTCCCTCTCCCTCTCCCTTCCTCTCTGAAATCAATAAAAATATATATATTTTTAAAAGATACTTTCTTAATCATTGTCTTCTTCTCATACATGTATGTGTGTCCTTGTGGCAGATCAGAGTAGAAGGCAGGAATGTATGAATACATATAGTGTATTTTGCATTATAAAAATCAGTACTTTTATTTTGAATTTTAAATGTGTATACCCACATTCCTTACGCCATTTGATTTTGGTTTGATCAACATGTCATTGTTTTAGCTTAAAGAAGACTCTAGGTCTATTTTTAAAAAAAGATTTTAAAAGAATCTGCATGACTCCTTCACAATGAATAGAAAATAAGGCGCTCTTTCATATCACTTTCAATTGCATGCGGATAAGATGCAGCCAGAAGTGGTTGTCACATAAATAAAATGTATACCAACAGAGTTCTAAGCTCACTTCGATTGTTGAAAATTAATTCATTCTCAGTCTTCAGAATCTGATTTTCAGAGTACAAGAAGCTTGATGGGAAAAGCAGCTGAATGTAATCAACCTCTCTTTATGGGCTTGGTTTCAAACTGTGTAGGCTGTCCTGTATAATATGCATCAGAGGGACTTGATAAATATTTCCAAGGACATTTGAGATGGCTCACCTTAGTGGGTGTGTAATTGCCTGTGAAATTCAGAATGAAACAAGCAAAGTTAGGACAAAAGGGGATGTTTAAGAACTGTATTTCTACTTTCTTAAGACCTTTGCCAAAGTAGCAGGTGGCAACTTCATTGGAGAGCGACAGGAGGAAAATGGGTCCTGGCAGATGCCAGTGATTTGAGGTGAGTGTAATACAGCCCATGTACATAAATTGAGGAACATTTCATTTATTTTCAGGGGTGTCACTAGTTTTATAGTGCTTTTTGCTTTGGAGTTTACTATAATAGAAGCAGACAATTCACAGAATATTCCTCACCAGATTAGTAAAAATTATTGTTCAAGTATTTGAAGCCGGTAATATTGGATTGTGACTATCTTCGTAGCATAAAATAGTTTTTCTGTGAGTAAGGGCTCACATGAATTTGAAGACCTGAAAAAAATGTGAATATTTGTGAATAGAGTTACAGTCATTAAAATGTGTTAGCCTTCATGAATATTGACCTTCACAGCAGTGGCCCCGAATACACAACCCAGAAACAGTATACCATCTATGCTAGCATTTAGCATGTAATGAAGGTAGCATTCCAAATGACTAAATCAGTGTCCAACAAATTGCAGAATACAACATAAATATAAAAAAACACGCACAAGAGCTTTCTTACATGACAAATTTCCTAGAAAACCAATGATTAGCAATTGGAAAGTAATAAAAGTTTTGGCTCTGCTCTTCTAATAGCCAAACCTTGTATTCTGTTCACTGAATTGACTATAAGTTTCAGAACATACTCTCCATGGGGTAATCACATCCTCTCCATTGAAAAGATGTGTGAGTACATGAGTCAAATTTTAGCTCTACCGCTGACCTCTTTTTAAGTACCTATGTCCAGTTATCAACAGAACATCTTCATCTGGCTGTCCCAAAACATTAAAATCATTATACCCCAATTAAATTTAATCTCTTTTTTTCTCAACTCATTCCTTCTCCTCCATACCATACACTCACAACCTGAAAACCTCGGAGACAGCCTGGCTTTCTCTCTTTTCTTAGCCAAATACCCTCCACATATCCAATCAGTGTCCAAGTCCTACTGATCCTATTTATTTTTTAAATCCTCAACCTCAGGATATGTTTTTCTTTTATTTTTTTTGAAAAAAATATATTTTATTGATTTTTACAGAGAAGAAGAGAGAGGGACAGAGAGTCAGAAATATCGATGAGAGAGAAGCATCAATCAGCTGCCTCCTGCACACTCCCCACTGGGGATGTGCCTGTAACCAAGGTACATGCCCTTGACTGGAATCGAACCCGGGACCCTTCAGTCCGCAGGCCGATGCTCTATCCACTGAGCCAAACCGGTTAGGGCAGGATATGTTTTTCTTGATTTTAGAGAGAGAAAAAGGGAGGGATGGAGAGAGAAGGGGAGAGAGAGAGAGAGAGAGAGAGAGAGAGAGAGAGACTGAGAGACTGAAAGAGAGCGAGATATCCATGTGAGAGAGAAACATCAATCTGTTGCCTTTCGTACGAGCCCCTACTGAGGATCAGACTCGAAACCTAGTTGTGCACTCTGACTGGGAATTGAACCCACAACCTTTTGGTATATGGGATGATGCTCCAACCAACTGAGCCACACCAGCCAGGGTCATTCTATTTCTTTAATATATTTGGTCCACTTCAGTCCATCTGCATTACGCCCAGCATTTTGTACCTTGACCCTTGCAATAGCATCTGAAGTGACCTCCTGACTTTGCTCCTAGTTAGTCAAGCCGTTTTTATCCTGTAAAATTTCTCTGACGGCTTTTCATTGAATACGCAAACCCATGGCATGATGCTTCCCACTCTTAATGACTTGTCTCCAGCCTCTTCTTTCCTTCCTCACCCACTTTCCTGGCCACACGATTCATGCTGCTGTGAGGCTTTTCCTGAGCTGCTGACTGCAGAGCTCTTCACCCTGTGCAAGGGCACAACCGCCCCGTCCTGTGCCTCTACTGTACCTGTTCAATAGGTTCTATTGAACTTATTTGGTTATATGCATTATTTACTGTACCCCTTGCGTCTCATAGCATGTATTTAAAAGCACATTTGCATAAATACCAGCATCGATAGATATTAAATACCTCTGCAAGACACCGGAAAGACATAACCAACCTTCAATTTCTTTGATATTGCCTCAAAGTGCTCTATCTCTAGCACCGTGGTTCCCAACGTGGGGTGCACGTCCCACAGGGGGAGCAATTTGATTTTTAAGGGGGGCAATTCGATAAAGAGTTAACTGATTTTTTTTTTGCATTTCTTATGGTTCTAGGAGTCTCTTATACTGTACATAAATATACTGTACATTGTGACATGTTTATGCATTTCAGTTCTCTATTATGTTTTGAAATGTTATTTTTTCATATCACTTCATGTTATTATTATTTTTTTAAACAATTTCTTAGTGATTTCTTCCTCAGTACTTCAACTGTCCTTTTGTTCTTTTATTTTCCTCTCTCACGGGTGCCATGTTTGAAAGGGCGGTGCAAGACTGCAAGTTGGCCAATAGGGATGCAGAGGAAATGACCCAAGTCTAACTGCATCCTGCCCCCTGTGTAACCAAACCCTGGCCCTTCCCTCGACCAATCCATAGGGGCCACGCATGTTACCCCACCCACTACTTCCGGCCCTATAAAACCTTTGTTTTCCTGAAACTCGTGGTCTCTCCCCTCCGCCCTGCCGCTGCGTCGGTGAGCGTGTGTGGGACGGGAACTCAAGTTAGCTTGATTAAAGGCTCTGTATGTTTTTTGCATCGGTCTCGGGGCTCCCTAAGTGGTCTTTGGGGAGCATGACATCTGGGTGTAACATGTTCTTTGGAAGCTTGTTTAGACCAAGCCAATGGCCTTTTAGGCTTTCCTCCACATGAATGAGAGTTCACTTTTTGAATAATGAGAGTTATATGTCACAGAGGGGGCATCAGGATTTTAGAGATGCTTAGGTGGGGCATGGCCAAAGAAAGGTTGGGAACCACTGCTCTAGCATGAAATAAATGTTGTCTGACAGAAAATTGAGGAGATTCCTGGTTGCACACATTGTTGGTTCCCACCTCAAAGCATTTCTATGCTCCTTTGAAAACAAACAAACAAACAATGCAATTGCACCTTTCTTGAATTAAGTTGATTTGATTTCCTCAGCCAGCCCGTAAATAGTCACTACTATCATCGTTGTTCTCAGATCACCATCATCCTCATGTATATGCAGCGGGGGAAGGCTGTGGTGGCCCTTAAGTACACAGCCTGTCTCTCTGGACCACACCAGCTCCTGCCTTTCCTCATGTGTGCAATTTACTTTCTCCGAAGCTCTGAGAACCCTCCTGCTGCTTAAGTTGTTTTTTTCTGTTTGTTAGTTTCGTGGGTTTTTTTTTTGTTTTTTTTTTGGTTAATCTCACCCAAGGATCTTTTTTCCGTTGGGAAAATCAGAACAAAACCTTTCAATGTGCAGACCTAGGGCTGGCCAGCCTGGGCTTGCCTAAGTTTTCAGTGAGTCAAAAGCAGTCCAGCCTGGGCTCACTCCTATTACTTGTTGGTTCTTCTATTCTAAGCCCTGCCTTTAGGGTTTAGACTTCGATAGGAAACAATAGAAAAAATAGTACGTAGTTGTAACAGTTTCTGGTGAAGGGGGTAGATAAGAATTACTGTCCCAAGTTTTAATTAGTGTACTCTCAAAATCACCTGGATTCCTGTCTTGAACTCTTTCCTGAACAAAGTCAAGAACCCTGCCAAACTGTGCTGGGCAGACTTGCCTCAGCCTGGTCCCTTTCTGGTGATAAGGGGTTCAAATATAGGAAATCTGGCTTTGGAGCCCACTTCTTAATCACCATGCAATAGCTAATTAGCCTGAGAAAACACAGTCAGTCTGAACTGAAGTTCAATGCTCTTTGCACTGACTACTCTTTATACAGGGTGGGGCAAAACTAGGTTTACAGTTGAGAGTAGGCGAAGCACAGAGTTTATTCTTGTATTATTATTTATAAATTATTGTATTATTTTCCATATGAACAACTATAAACCTATTTTTCTCCACTCTGTACATATATAACCTTAGGGTGGGACACGTGTCTTGTTCATCTCTGCATTCTTATCACCAAGCATAGGGCCTACACAAATAATGGTTGATCAAGAGGATATCTTATTTTATACTTTTGCTTTTCTTTTGGGTTAAGTTTTCATGGCCGGAATAACTCCAATTTAACATTCAAGAAAATTTAACTTTTGACATTTAAAGTTACATGATCTACAGTATTTGATTTCAAGCCCAATTAACCTAAAGCGATATTCAGTTGCTCGAGAGCTAACGATAAGGATCGGTGACCTGAGATCTAGCTCTGATTGTGAAACTGACCCTTTCAAAGGAATTATGTTGTTTTGATATGCTTTGTTTTCTCCAGGAGGAAAATGGCTCCAGTAATTCTTATCTGTCCCCTTCATCAAGAACTGTTACAACAATGATTTTTCTTATTAATGGCATTATATTAAAAATGATTTCTGCATTATTAGAAATGATAAAAAAATACACATTCATAAAATTAAAATAAATACATGTACATGACTTAAAAATAACATGTTTATTACCTTTTAAAGGCACATTTTATGCTACATTTGGGCATAACATTCTGCAATTTGCTAAGTATTCTAGAATTTTTCTCATCCATTTGACTTTTCTGAAAGACAAAATAATTTTCTGAATGAAGCTAAGATGAATTATATGTTTCTAATGCATCTATTGTGTCCCATATTTAATAAACATATTATATATTTAAAATACTTTATGTATCCCACTTACAAAAATCTATTTCTCTCCAGGAAGTTGGCAATACTTTCAATATATACAAGGCCATTTTGAACTTAACACAGTGGTTGTTCAACCCTAGTTTCCAATTAAAATGACCTGGGAAACTTAAAAAAATACTGATTCCTCAGCCCTACCTCAAACCATTTACTAAATATCTGGGGATGGACTTTGGGCATCGTATTTTTAGAAGCTTCCATGACATCCTACGAAATACTTGACTGGCACTCCTCAACAAAGAAAGTCTGAGAAACTGCCCCTGACCACAGGAGCCAAAGGAGACATGATGACTAAATAGAATATAGTATCTAAAGTGAGATCTTTGAAGAGAAAAAAGGTATTAGTGAAAAAAGATCCTGTGAAATATTGAGCCTAATTGCCAAATTCCAGCTTGTGTGGCCCTAAAAATCTGCCACCTTAAAACAATAAGCTGTTGCACTAGAACAGATTATGTTTCTAGAGGCACTCCCGGGGAAAAGCAATGCACTCATTTTAATACGTAATTATAATAATCACAATCCTGAAATTAATTGCCTCCAAGATACAAAAATTCAAGAAAGACTGCTAGTAGAGGAGTAAAAAAACAAAACAAAAAACAAACAATTACTCACAACCCATTTCTCAGAAGGTAAGTTTAATTTTTATATCTATGAAATATATAAATATCTGGGTTAAATATGTCTGCATTATGGTAACCTAAGGGTTTGAGAAAATTGTGATTTATCTTCCGCTCAGTGCTGTTGGCAGTTTGCTTCTAATCTATAAAGGAGATTGAGACCTGATCAGAAAGTTATTCAGTATTGAGTTAATTTTCCTCTCTTGCCTCTCCCACTGCGGTAGGAAGGAGGCAAAGAATAAAGGTCCCTTAGTCTTCCATAATAAAGTCTACCTGGATTTAACCCACTCACACTTCTCCTTTCATAACCATTAAAGATATTTGTCATGTGTATCGTAGAGCAAAGTCACAATTGTTCCTGAAGAAATTACTCTGCACAAGTAAACATTTGACAAACAGCAAGTGCTTGAAGACGGTGTTTCAAAAGCTCGTTTTTATTTTTTGCACACATTGTCTTTAGCAAAAACGAATCATTTATAATCCAGAATCCCCGTGCAGCATCAAATTAACAAACAGTAAATAACAGCCTGTGGGTAGCCGCACAGATTACAGCCCAGATTCCTAACTCCATGAGACACAAGCTAAAAAAGTTTCTCTTTCCTCAGCCTATCTCAGTTTCTCATCTGTAAAAAAATGAATGTATTGAACTAAGCAATCTTCCATGTTCCTTTCAATTCGGACTTTGGGATTTGGTGAGAGGGACTTCGAGAAACAGACTGGAGAGTTTTAAGATTTTAGGTAGGGCTTTGGGTTCTAATGGGCGGGATGGAATTGAAAAAGCGGTTTGCAAGCTGGTGTTTCTAGAGTCGGAAGGGCAATTGATAGGGATAAACATAGGTGAAGAAGTAAGACTAGACGGCGACCTGTTGGAGGGTCTACTCTGTGATTGGCAGAGTCAGAAGAGCGTTCGGCTGCTAGGCAACGGCGCCTCTAGGGGGAGGTTGAGGACCCCAGTCGGAGGTGTCTAAGTACCGCCTCTTAATTTAGCTACACAGCCTTCGTCTCGAAATTAATGAAATATGTAGTCTTTAACAGTACACATTTATCTTGCACCACGTTTGGCAAGCCCTAGCTGACGGGCACGCCCGCAGCTGAGTTCTGTTTGCGGTGTTTTTCCTTTCTCCTGTTTTCAGGCGCAACGCGGGCTCCTCTCTGACTAGGCCCCAGTCGCCGAGTTGCCGGGCAGAGCAGGACGCTGCGGGCTCCTCGGTCCCGCCTTCCCTGGGTCCCGCCCTCCCTGGGTCCGGGCCGTGGTCCCTCCCGGGCAGCCCTCGGCAGCCATGGGCCCAGAGATGGAACCGCTGTTCCTGGCCTGGAGCTATTTCAGGCGCAGGAAGTTCCAGCTCTGCGCCGATCTGTGCACGCAGATGCTGGAGAAGTCCCCTTACGACCAGGTACCCTCCAGACCCCATCGGCCCTGCGGGTCCTGGGGGCGAGGCCGAGGGTTCCGAGGTTGCCCAGGCCTCCGGGTGGGGGCTCCGGGGAGGAAGGCCCAGAGGCTGGTGGACTGTGTGGTTAGCGCAGACCCGGGGAGCGAGACCCGGGGGCCGTGGCCGGGGGTGCCTGCCCGCCGGGTGTACCCGAGGCCCAGACGGACCGGGGCTGCTGTGCCCTGATAACCTCGCCTCGCACGTTGGCGGTGCCTTTGAGGAACCCTTAAGTCCCGGACTTTTACTTGCATTAGGGAAGGGCTCCCCGCATGGGCATTGTTCATTTCTAAAACAATTCTATACAAACTTAACGATCTGTAAACTTTCTACCTCCTGTTGCCGTGGCTGCCTTTTTTTCTTTTGGATCAACTGCGTGATCCATCCACTTCACCTTCCAGTGGTTCTCAACCTTCTGGCCCTTTACATACAGTTCCTCATGTGACCCAACCATAAAATTATTTTCGTTGCTACTGTTATGAATCGTAATGTAAATATCTGATATGCAAGATGGTCTTAGGCGACCCCTGTGAAAGGGGTTGTTGGACCGCCAAAGGGGTCGCGACCCACAGGTTGAGAATCGCTGCAACTGTTATTCTAGCGTGAGGAGCCTTTGATTTGGGGGCATGCGCGCAGCTTAAGGCCCATAAAACAAGTTAGAGGAATCTAGGAGGGGAAGAGGATAACTTTATTATTAGGAGAGAGAGAGACTGGGGAAGGGATAGAAATTTCCTCTTAAAAGAAGAAATGGTGGCATTGATTAAAAGAGGTTTTTAAATAAACCACAGCGAAAGTTTAACTTCTCTTAAAGTGTAATGTTCAGTAAAGCGGATGAATAGGTCAGATGCCTAATGCACGTGAGAAGTGCTGGTCTTGGTTGATAGGAAGTTCCTGGAAGAGGCAAAAAGGAGAAAAAGGGAGAATAAGCACAGAGCTGTGGCAGTTTGTCAGTGCTTCTAGTAAATGCAAAATAGAGTTCCTGTTTCCCAGCTTTTCCTCTAGTTACAAAAAGAAAAAAAAAAGGGGGTGATGCTTAAGCCCAGGCAGGGGTGTGAGCACCATCATGAGGCTCTGCCGTAGGTCCCAGCAAATGGATGGAGGATGACCTGTTGAGGCGAACATTCTCGCCTTCAGACAGATAGTGCATCTCCCCTAGGACATTCCACCTTAGTGGAAATGCCAGGCTAGGTTCTGTTTGTGTTTCTGTGGGCAAGTATTTTTCCAAGTGTGCTTCTTGGGACAGTAGTACCACAGATGTTGTTAAAAAACAACAACAACACAAAAACTTACCATGATCCAACAGGGGAATCGTGACAAAATATGGACCCATTTTCGATTGTACCACACAAGTTAGTTACAGACCTGTGATGTTCCAGACATTGTTCTGGGTCCGACTGTGTTCAAGGTATATGTGGTCAGAACAATGATGAATGTTTCACCAGGGATAGAAGTTTAGCGTGATGTTAGCTCCTGAAACGGAGCTTTTGGTATCTGGGTAGGGCTGCTGAAAAGCTCACAGCGTTCACTCATGTTAGTTGTTCTTTGAGCCAACCCTTAAACACCGTACTGTGGGACTGTGTGCTTTTCTCAGTAACAGTTTAGGTAGTTTGGGCCCAATTGTTATTTCAATTTGGACATATTTCTCAGTCTGCTTTTCCCAAGCTTTGAAGACATCCTGCTTTTTTCTTAATTAAAAAAAAGTAAATATTTGTGTTGAGAGTGCTGATGTAATTAATGAAGAGCTTTAGGAAGCTTAAGGAGATTCCTTTGGGTAAAAAAGATTTCTTTCCTTAGAGCCAGTCCAGGATGGCCGATCCATAAGGTATTCACAGAGTCTGGCACCCAGGGGCTGTCGTGTATTTGCTGAACGAGTGCATTAATCATAGGCATGGATGCATTTTGATGGCATTATTTATGTTTATGAAGATCATCCTAGTTGCCTGATGATCGTCACCCCCAACCCTTGCCCCTCATTCTTTTTTTTTTAAATGGCCTCCCTCCTCTCTCACTGCATCCTGCCTGCCCCACACCAGGGATCGAGCTCGAAATCTGGGCATGTGCCCTGACTGGGAATCAAACTATGACCTCCTGGTTCATAGGTTGATGCCCAACCACTGAGCCCCGCAGGCCGGGTGCCCCTCAGCCTTAATTCTCAGGACCATTGGTTTTTAAATGTACATTTATATTTTTAAATAAATGTGTTTGCATTATGGACATAGCTTAATTCATTTCTTGTTAATTAATCCAGAAAATTCTTCCTGGATCCCTCCAGGAGAGTGTTTCTAATAGTAATTATCCTCACTGGTGTGCCACCAAACTGATTTTGGTACAAATGAGTGACTTTGAAGCAGCGCTGGGATACACAGGAGAGCAAGGAAATGACAGTATCTCTTTGGAGTGCCAAATGGATTCATTTTTGCTCTTACTTTTTCCCAAAACAAAATCGCTTTTGCTTTTGATGTTGTTCTTTTTTTCCCCACTTTTTATTTTTGCATGTTTTTCTCCCAGGTAAGGAGAACCTCTTTAAAGTGATTTGTTATTTGTTAATCGTTGTATAAGCTTGTTCAGGGAGCTTCAAAAAAGATAACATTTCAGCCCTAACTGGTTTGGCTCAGTGGATGGAGCGTCGGTCTGCGGACTCAAGGGTCCCAGGTTCAATTCTAGTCAAGGGCATGTACCTTGGTTGCGGGCACATCCCCAGTAGGGAGGTGTGCAGGAGGCAGCTGATCGATGTTTCTCTCTCATCAATGTTTCTAACTATCCCTCTCCCTTCCTCTCTGTAAAAAACCAATAAAATATATTTAAAAAGAAAAGATAACATTTCCGTCTTGATACATCAGCCTTTTTGGATGAAACCTGTCTTTGAGACTATTTTACATTTACTTCTCCTTTAAGAGATATCCTTTTGGCACACTTCCATCAAAAATATTTAATTAGTGTCTTGTGGTTCTTCTTAGGACATTTGGGTTTTATTTAATTTTGATTCTTGTCAAAATTGAGGTAGTCCGTTTGGCCAGAGAGGTATGATATACCATGGAATAGCATGTTTCCTTAGAGTAATACATTTCTATATGGATCCAGAAGAACTGAAGGGAAGGTTGAGTATATTAACATGGTGGTTGATAATGGGAAAAGGTTCATGAAGAAAGTGGGCTCTGAACTGCTTTTCCCAGGAGCAGAATGGTGAGACAGGGCAGGGTCTGTGAGCATGAAGGGCACTAATTAAGGTTCTGATCAGTTAAGAATAAAGAGAGAAGGATTAATTGGTTAATTTTAGCATAGTCTCCCCATTTGATAAAATTCAGAGAGAGGTGTTGTCTTTTTTCAAAGTGTTCTTTAAATCCTGACTGAAGAAGTGGTTAAAAGTGATGAGATATGAAAGGGGAAACGCCTTCCACACACCAGTCTGACCCCGAGGAAAAGGTTGCTTTTATAGGATGTGGGTCATCCTGATTAGTTGCTTAATCTGATTACTGTTTCTTTGTGTTCCATATGTCAGATTCGTGGCTTGAAACCCAGTTCAGAAATTTTAGCTCCATTATATTTAAACAGTTCATAAAACAGGGAGGTTTTTTGAGCACTTTTTTTTTTTTTTTAATGACAATTGGGGTAGGTTTCTGATCAGATTTCCAAATTATTAAAATGAATGATTCTGGAAGCTGTATATCAGATTAGGGGTAAATCACATTCTCCTTCCCCATCCTGGATCTCTGCTTGTGGTAAGGGATGGTACAGGGAGGAAGAGGTTAATGTTGTAAATGGTTTGAAGGTGGAGAAAAGGCTGAGAGCCACTGGCTTAGATGAAAGATAAGGAATCAGGGCTCCCCAGTGACTTATCTGTTAGTAGCTGGTTGAGACAATGATCTAGAGATCCAAGCCAAAAAGCATCTTTCTGTATGATTATCTAATTTATTTCCTCTTTGGGGCCATGGAGACTTAGCCACACTTAGTCTTTTGACTCTGTACCCTGTGGAGCAGTTCTTTTTATGATTTTGTATTCCTGCTGAATTATACAGATTACATTCCCACTTGGCTACTTGGCCACTCACTCAATCTCCCTCACCTTCTGAAATCCATCCATTTCCCTGTTCCCTTACATTTCCTCCCCCCCCCCTTCCTGTTACTGTTACATTTTGAATAATAACTCAGAAGAGTAGATTCATTAGCTGGAGTGAGTATTGGTGGCCATTCGGAAGTCGCATTCAAAATTATCTGGAGACTTAACTCCCTGAAGTAATAACAGCAACCTAAGAGAAAGCCTTTACTTGTAGGGAGGAAGGGAGGAGACAAACGGATGTGAATTGAAGTTGATGCTGATGAGTATTTGCTGGTTCTAGGCGGTGCCACTCCGCTGTCCATGTCCTCTTGCTCACTTGGAAGGAGATCCAAAGGGAAGTTTTAATTTGTGTGCCCAGCTGGGAGTTCCTTCTGAGTTCTGACAAGGAAAGTAATAGAGAGTTTGGTGCCTTTTCGTTAATTATGTAGCTGTTTTTGTAGAGAAATTCTTTGTGATGGATACCTCCTGTCAAAGATGCTGCCACCTCACACTTCATTGACGATAGTACATATGAAAGAATTCCGAAAATTATTAAATTTTCTTAAAAGTGCAAAGTTTTATGCTATAACGTGGGCACTATTACTCCAATATGAGAGGAGGACTAGGTAATGAAGGTGGCATGACTTGCTCAAGGTCATGTGCAGCTAAGTGGCTCTTGAGGACCAGGCCCAGGTCTTCTGACTCAACTGTGTGGATGTCCATGGAAATAATTTGCAAGACCAAGCGAATCTAACTTGTGGTTCCCAACAGGGGCGGATTAATTGAAATCACAAAACTATAGTAGAGAGAGATCCAAAGATGCCTCAGTGATTTTAAAAAAGTTTTGCCTTATCTCTAAATTACAACATCCTGAGTCTTTTCTTGTCATAGTCCTGCTGCTCCTGATGGACCTCCAGGCCAACCCTACCTGGCCTTGGTCTCCCCATGCCCTACAGTAGTCTGCTGTTCAGCCTTGCTACAATTTCACGTTCTCAGCAAAGTACAAGCTATTGGCCCAGTATGTCTAGGTTCAGATCCTGCCTGTACACCATGACCTCAGAGTTTTCTCATCTGTAAAATGGGGATGATAATGTACCTATCTCAAAGGGTTGTTGTGAGGGTTAAGTTCCTGAATACATGGTAAGTGATCAAAAATGTTAGCTGCTATTGTCTCTATACAACTAGAGATATTTGCCTTTAGGGTTCTGTCATTTATGTTTTTCTCATAAGATTGTTGGTAATGGGGAAAACATCTGTGAGGTGTGAATTGATGATAAAATGATGTTGAATGCCGTTTATAAATCATAGGCACTCAGTAATTTCCAGAATGAGCTCTCTCCCCTTTCTCTGACTTCCTTACCTCTCATGTGTTCTTTTTTCCTTTCCAACTAAATCATCTATGATGGGCCCATAGCTTGAATGTAGCATTTACCATATTCCATTGTGATCCATTGGATTATGTGCTTTCCCCCCTCATAGAATGTTCTCAGTGCCCAGCAGAGTGCCAGGGATGCTGTGTGGAATGAGCGTGTTCTCTGCCTCCCTCTCCTTTAGGTCTCGTCTCCATCTTCCATTCCTACAACCTCACCCGCCTCTACATTTTCTCATCCTCTAGGCCTGTGATTCTCTTCTCTCACCTTCTCATTTCACATCGTGTTCCTCCATGCTTTTTAGCTGTATGGTAAATTGTAAGTGTATTCCTGAGGGACAGTAGAATGAGACAGCGAGTGAGAGGCCTTTTCATCAGGGAACAGAGCGCCCGCTCTGAGGCTGAGCTGCCGGTTTCCGTTTGGCCACTGGGGGCTCTTGCAGGACAACAAGCATCTTCTTTAGTTGTTTTGTTTTCCGGTTCAAGCATTGTCTGCAATCACCTCTGGTAAGCTTCCCCCCCCTTTTATAGTATATGGAACTTACGTCTCTCCTGCACTTTACCCTTCAATCCTGCCTTATTATTTCCAACTCATTTTTTTTTTTTTTAAATCTCCAACATGCACTGGTAAGAAAGAGCGGTGGCTCTTTGTATAACCTTGAGCAAATTACAAGACATCTCTGAACTTGTTTTATTATCTGTAAAGTGGATAATGGCACTCAGATGGTTGGTATGAAACGCAAATGAAATAATGGGTCCACAGACATGTATACAAATAACCAGAAAAAAGAATAGAAAGGGGTTCCTTCTGTCACTTCATGTCCTGTGAATCAGTGTGTTTCCCCAAGTATGGACGGTGGGAAATCTGTACTTTCCCTAGATCTTTCTTGTGCAAAGTGGAGTTGAAAACCTCCTGTTGCTATGCATTCTTAGCTGCTGTTTTGTGTTTGGTTCAGCTGATTGATAAATATTCTCTAAAGCCCACCCTCAAGGGCCCTCACTTTCCAGCCTCGTTTGGCCTTTGTCTCCCGTGTTCCTGCTGTGTGCCACGCTAAAGAAATTGCTCATCCTCACGTGGTGGCCAGAAGGTTTACACATTGCCTGCGCACATAGTAACTCTTAAATAAATATGTAGGGTGTTCCTTTTTTTGGATTTTAGACCTGTAGAAAGCAAGGCAAGCAAAGATCCCTCCCCCAACCCCTGTCCCTTCCTATTTCTGTTTCTTAGTAATAAAACTGAATACTCAGGTATTCAACAGAGGCTATTGATATAGACATTTAAGTGTAGATGTTTTATAAATAAATTTGTTTTAAGTCTGATTTTTTACCAATGGATTTTTATTTAATTTGGACTAAAAATACCTTGAGTTATCAGCACCTGGCACTAATATACATTACATAGTCTATTTATAAAAATTTCTCAGAGCACATTACAGTTAGAATTAATTTCTTATCTTCAGCCACCAATCCCATTGTATTTAAGTGAACTAGAGGGTTTAGAGTATGTAGATTTTCCTTCTCCTCCCTAAATGATTAAAGTCTGATATTTTAACCACTATGTAAAGAAATGTTTCCTTGGTACAATTGTCAAATTATTCTTAATTGGGGGAGCTGTTGTGTCTTCATTAAATAAGCAGTTAAGCTATCTTCTCTGTGCTCTAAATGAGGTTAGAGTACTTAAAATTTTCTGATCCTAGACAGGTTAGTACTCTTCAGAATATATTCGTTTTATAGAAATCCTGAGAGCACTTATGGAGAAAATTTAAAGTTAATATTTTGATTTTTGTTGAGTGAGTTTGAATTCACCTACACATACTTGGTTAGTCAATAAGACTTTTTATTTTAGAAACTATATTTCTTTAAAATGTTTACTACCAACAATAAAGAATTTAAATTAAGAAAAATGTTTGCTACCTTCTTAATGCTTCCCAGGAACCAGGCCCTGAATTGCTGGTATCTCAGGTAAAGGCTTAGCTGCAGCCTTTAGTTTAGAGAATACTTTAATTATTATTGCTTAGTTGTTGCTATAGACTAGAAAATTTGCTGCCTATCTACCTGTCATGTTATAAAATTAGCCGTATCTAGGCATTCTGTATCTTCTTAAGTAACTCCTAGAGGCCCGGTGCATGAAATTTGTGCATGGGGGGAGGGGTGTGTGTGTGTGTGTGTGTGTGTGTCCCTCAGCCCAGCCTACACCCTCTCCAATCTGGGATCCCTCAAGATGTTTGTCTGCCCATTTAGACCTGATCCCGGTGGGCCCAATCCTATTCCAATCACTCACCTGCCTGCCTGCCTGATTGCCCCTAACTGCTCCCCTACTGGCCCGATCACCACCAACTGCCCTCCTCTGCTGGCCCAGTCACCCCTAACTTCCCTCCTCTGCAGGCCTGATTGCCCCCAACTGCCCTCCTCTGCTGGCCTGATTGCCCCCAACTGCCCTCCCCTACAGGCCATCTTGTGTCCACATGGGGGAAGCCATCTTTGATCACATGGGGGAGACCATCTTGTGTGTTGGAGTGATGATCACTTTGCCTACTACCTCTTTATTACATAGGATAATTATATAGTATTATATTCCTAATGCTTTTGTGTCTGTGAATGGGTAGCCTTATGGAACTCACAGAGTCTATTCAGTAAGCCCTGGTGCTCAAATAGAAATAACCAATATTGACCAGAAGGATAACAATAAAGGAAGCAAGGGGAACCAGAGCCTTAGAAAGGGAGAAAGAAGTTAGCAGAGCCACGGGGGGTCTGAAAAGACTGTGATGGATACGACATGTCTGAGTAGAACATCCCAACTCTGCTTCAGAAGGTCTTGGTTTTGGACAGAGGTGCTTGTTACAGTGAAGAAGAAAGGAAGGGAGCTGGTCAGACAGCCACCTCTACCAAATCGACTTGGTTAGAGGTGGGAGGTGGTCAGAGGCGTGTTAACTGGGTTAGATACAGTCAGTGAGGGAGAGAGGGGGGCTAGTTAGGGGAGCTCCTGGTCGGTGAAGCTTTTAGTCCAAGTGGGTTTCCAGGAAGTGTGAGAATAAGGAGAAGGGAGGAAAGAGCTGTAAATCAGAGAGCTTAAACATTGCCAGGTGTTTGCCCTCCCAAATGAGAGAGAATTTTAAGTGTTTTTCAGGTAAATAAGTGATTTGAACCTTATATAGGGCCCATACGGATAATCATCAAACTTTTTAGAAGAAAGCAATATACCAAAGTACTCTTATAAGAGGCCTGTGAGTAGTAAAGAGACACCATAAATAGGTTAAAATGTAGTACTTTGTTCTGTAAAAGTATGCTGTTTGTCTTTGAAATGTTTATAACCATGATTTCCAAATCGATAGATGGTGCAAAACTATTTTTTGCATGCTATGTACAAGTCACTGAAGAAGGACCTAAATTATAAATAGAGTAGGTAGTGTGCTTTTTTTGTTTTCATTAATTTTGGAAGATTTTGATTAAAATTAAAACTTCAATAGTTTGCTTGATTGGCATGGTTTTAAAACTATAAATGGCATTTGAAAGTTGCAAACTAGCACAGGGACTTCATGAAAGGTCTGTACTGAGTATTACTTTCCTGTTATGTTACTGTAGACCTAATTATCCAGCGGATAGTGAGCTAAAAGAATAGAAAGCGAACAAGGCTGACTGGATTCTTTTGAGCTGACTGTTTACACTTTTTGCCGCTCTCTTCTTTGGCACATTTTTACAACTTCAAAATAAACAAGGCTTTGCAATAATAATTCAATATTTTGTGCCTAAATTTTCACCTTCATAGCCTAGACAGTGTCAAATGTTATTGATTTTTATGTTGTCACAATCAGGTTAGACTGTTCTGAATAATAGCCTCGCAAAATGGTTTCGAACATGCTTTTAACTGCTGGCCTTGCATTCTGTATTAAGGGGAACTGAACAACTTAAATAGGTTGCCCTCAGTCAGTATAATTTTTGCCTTTTGAAATGTTTATTTTTATAACTAAACTTAGATGAACCTCACAGGAGGGAGAACAAGTCAGTATTTTCCTGATATTAGCCAACAGGTGTTTGCCTCCAGAATAATGTCCTGCAATCTAACTCAGTAGGTGAATGAGATGGGGTTATGTTTCACAGATAAAAAAGAAAAATATTGATGAGATAATCACTCAGTTAGATTGGGAGAATCTATGCTTTTCTTTAAAAAAAAAAAAACTTCCTTAAACATCTATTATTTTTTGTGGATTTCACAGGACTTGCAATACATAGATATCCAAATTATTTACATACATGGCCTGACCCTGTCATTTTTCAGCAAGTTAAACATATCTGATAAAGCTCATTTATATTGTTATTTAGATTCAAGGGGGCAGTTTGGGATCATAGATTGTGCTTTATTATGCATTTTATTTTAATCACTGATTAGTTTTGAGCTTAAAAAATAATTTAAACAGGCAGAGGATTTTGGAGCTGTAAAACATACTTGGCTTTTTTCCAAAATAAATTTTAAAAAATTTGTTTAAAGCCAAAGCCCCATCTGCTGTTTTTTATTAAAATCTCAAGAATTGCTCACATTGCCAAGAGCAGTTCTTTGAATACAATCTGATGTTTAATCCAGCAATGATATGTGAATTTCAAGGTCATTTTTTGTTAGGATAGAGGGAAAGTCAGGAAGATTAATATTCTCAAATACTGGTGAAATTTAAAATTTAATAATGGCTTAAGTAGATTTTATTATAGAGCTTTAAACATAAAAATTAGATTTTAGAAATTGGAGCTCTACCTTTTTGAAAATGTGAATTCTTATGGAATAAAATTTTAAAATGTGTTCTTATTTGGCTTCTGAAGTATTTATTCATTTGTGTAGGGAGAGAATAGTAGATTTACTTTCCTATGTTTTGCTTAGCCTAATATAAGAAAACTAGAAGCCCGGTGCACAAAAATGTGTGCACTTGGTGTGTGTGTGGGGGTCCCTCAGTCTGGCCTGTGCCCTTTCGCAGTCTGGGACCCCTCAGGCGATGTCCACCTGCTGGCGTGCCTAGCCAGCCTGGGTGAGGGGCAGAGGGCTGTTTCAGACTGCCCATAGCCCCTTCAGGGTTCGAGTCCGTACTGGGGTGCCTGGCCAGCCTGGGTAAGGGGCAGAGGGCCGTTTGCAGGCTGGCCAAGCCCCCCAGTGGCGTCCCTCACCCCATTGGGGTGTGGCCAGCCTGGGTGAGGGACAGAGGGCTGTTTTAGGCTGCCCACAGCTCTTCAGGGTTCGGGGTCCTACTGGGGTGCCTGGCTGGAAGCAGCTATCTGGGATTTATTTAACTTCTATAATTGAAACTTTGTTGCCTTGGTCCCTCCGCTTGAAGCCTGGGTTGCCCCTTGCAACCCAAGGTCCCAGCCCAGCAGGTATCTGAGGTTTGTTTATCTTCTATAATTAAAACTTTGTAGCCTTGAGTAGAGCTCAGGGCCTGCAGGGCCCTGGCTTCCTCCATTGCCTGGGGCAACTCTAGCTCTGTGGCCACTGCCATCTTAGTTGAGTTAATTTGCATATCTGCTCCTGATTGGCTTGTGTGTGTGGCTTGTGGGTATAATGGAGTGAGGGTCAATTTGCATATTACTCTTTTATTAGATTAGATTTGCACCTCCTTAGTACTTGAGAGGTTAGTAGGAAGATAGATGTCAAGAACCATGATGGTGTGAACTATGAGATAAAGTCTGGACATGAAAATAATTTAAAAATGTGTATATGGATAATTAATACCTAAATTTATACTAGTAAAAGAGTAATATGCTAATTAGACCAGGTTGACCAGACATCTTCCTGTCATCTGGTCCTCCTCCTGGACAAAGCCATGGTGGTGGGGGCCGAGGCAGAGGCAGTTAGGGGCAATCAGGCCAGCAAGGGAGCAGTTAGGGGTGATCAGGCTGGCAGGGGAGGGCAGTTAGAGGCAATCAGGCAGGCAGGCAGAGGCAGTTAGGGGCAATTAGGCAGACAGGCAGAAGGGTTAAGAGCAATCAGGCAGGCATGCAGAGTGGGTAGGGGCGATCAGGAGGCAGGCAGAGTGGTTAGAGGTGATGAGGCAGGCAGATGAGCAGTTAGGAGCCAGCGGTTCTGGATTGCGAGAGGTATGTCTAACTGCCAGTTTAGCCCCAATCCCTGTGGACATCCCCCGACGGGTATTGGATTGGAGAGGGTGCAGGCTGGGCTGAGAGACCCCTCCACCCCCATGCAAGAATTTCGTGTACCAGGCCTCTAGTATATAAATGATCTAAACTAATAAAAGGGGAATAGTAAAATTAACCGTTTCTCCGGGACGCCCAACAGCCAATCAGAGCGACTGTATGCAAATTAACCCAGCCAACATGGCGGCCGCCACTCACGGACCTGAGTAAACGTTTAGGCAGCGTCCATTGCAGCAGGAGCGAAAGGGAAACTACCTGCGCTCCACTCACTTAGCCTTGCCTGAAGCAAAACACATTTGCAACACATTTGCAACATAAGGAGCTGAAGCCCGGCCTGAGTCTAAGAGTAACAATTGTTTCATTATAGAAGCTGCGAAGTGAGGCAGAGGAGGCTTCCTTAGTAAAAGGCCTCGCCTTAAAGGAACAGCATCAATTATAGAAGATAAACAAACCCCAACCCTTAAAGGAACAGCATCAATTATAGAAGATAAACAAACCCCAGTCCTTCAAGGAACAGCATCAATTATAGGAGATAAACCCCAGAAACCTGCGTCTAGCCAGCCTTGCTGGGACATTGGGTCAATGGGAGCTGTGGGCAGCTTTAAAGCCCCTCACCCAGGCTGGTCAG
>PVJC01030596.1:0-17500 GCA_004026665.1 Murina feae
CAGAGGAAAGCAGCCTTGGGTTCTATCCACATGGTGAGTCTGGCTCACTGTGCAAACTCCCATTAGAATAGAAGAAAAAGGACCCACTTTATTTCTACCACAGGGTTGATTACTGATAAATCCCTCCTTAAACAGATGAAGGCAACATGGGCTCTGCCACTAATGGATAACGCTTCAGATCACAGTCATAACGAGTGGTGCTTCATATACTCGTGAGAGACACACAGGGAAGTAGACTGCAGGCTAGCAATTGCTGAAGGCCACTTGAGACATCTGTCACTTGACAGACACAGTCTGAGGGACATGCTCCACCTCACATCACCACATCCTCGAGGCAGCAGCTGCATGTAAATCCAGGCTTCTGGGAACCAGCATGCTGATGCTTCCAGGTCCTAAAGAAAGGTCCAGTACCAGGGAAGATGGGTATTAGGCTTTTGAAATTTCCGAGAGTTGATGCAGCAAAAGGTCATTTTTGCAACTGTTTTTGTGTCTTTGCATTTCTGTTTTTGAAATTGTCGCTCATTATACAAGTCAAGTAACATTTCCTGAAATTCATTGCTAGGAAAAGTTTCTTTGACTAAATTAATTTATTAATTTTCCCAACAAATTTTTATTGACCATCTATTGTGTGCCAGGCACTGGGCTAGGTGTGGGGACATGGGTGATCTAGTATGTTTTCTTTTATTTGGTATAAGCATGATGTAAGCCAACGTGCATTCCGTTTTGCTATATCTGGCAGGAGTACCAAACTAACTGGAGTGGTCAATCTAAATCAGTAGCCTGTTTCAGGTACAATTCTTTTATGCCCTCCTTATTTTTACTATTGGTTAAAACTATATTATAGCCAAGCCAGTGTGGCTCAGTGGTTGAGCATCAATCTATGAACCAAGGGATCATAGGTTCGATTACGGGTCAGGACACATGCCCTGGCTTGATCCCCAGTAGGGAGTGTGCAGAAGACAGTCAATCAATGACTCTCTCATCATTGCTGTTTCTATCACTCTCTCCCTCTCACATTCTCTCTAAAATCAGTAAAAATATATTTTAAAAACAAACAAACAAACAAACAAACAAAACTATTATGAAGAGATACATTTCAATTTAAAAATTTTCATATGGTAGAGAAAAGTTTATAAGGGCTGGGAAAAGTAGGTTTGTGGTTGTGAGTACATGAGACAATTTATTCTTTTAAAAAAAAAATTCTTTATTGTTTAAAGTATTACATATGGTATTACATATGTCTTCTTTTTCCCCCATTGGCCACGCCTACCTCCCAGCACATGCCCTCACCCCCCTACTGTCTGTGTCCATTGGTTATGCTTATATGAATGCATACAAATCCTTTTGATAAATTTACAGTAGCCAAGATTTGGAGACAGTTTTCTCTTGTATTGTTTGTTAATTGTCGTATTATTTTCCATATGAACAATGGTAAACCTACTTTTGCCTACCCCTGTATAGTCTCTGTTCTCAAATAGCCTCCAATTTTAGTTGTAGGAGTGACCACTAATAACTATGTGTCGTGTATCATCCCAGCTAACACACACGTACACACACACACACACTTGTCTTCCATTCCAGACACCATCCTTACACACACACTGACATATTAAGGGTGAGGAGAGTAGAGTGGTCCACTCCAGGTTTAGACAATAAGAAGGTATATTGTTAGAAAAATTGTAGAAAATAATAAAATATTGTAAAGGTTGGTCTGCTTTTTATTAGCACCACCCACCAGCAATTCTAAACAATGTCAGGGATGGAATACTCCCTCTGTGGATAGGTCCTTCTCACTGGCCCAATTTCCCCATTGCTGTAACACTGAAAACACACACGCACAGGCAACTGCATACAGATATGTATATACATATGGAGGCCAATGTATAAATATGAGTGTATAATGTATACCCTTGGCAAAATACAAATGGAATAACATTATGCATTATTCTTACACTATTTTTCTATTAATTTTGAACTTCATTCACATCATATCTTATATATTTGGTTCTTTCTTAATGACTGTCAGATATCTATAATAATAATAGTATGCTAATTAGACTGGACGAAGCCAGGGCTACGAGGGAAGCCTGAGTGCCGGTGCCTGCCGGCAGCTGGAAGGAAGCCCGGGTCATGGGTGCCAGAGGGAAGCCAGTGCCGGCAGCTCGGGGAAGGAAGGCCTACTCTTGCATGAATTTTGTGTATCGGGCCAAGTATAAAACAAATTGGAAGTTAGAAGAAAGTTAAAATTTTATGCCATTTAGACTGTACACACACACAGTGGTAATATACTATATACTTTCAAAGTAACACAGTGAGTTTTCTCAGCCCCTCACCCAGGCTGGCCAGGCATGCCAGTAGGGACTCGAACCCTGAAGGGACTGTGGGAAGCCTGAAAACGGCCCTCAGCCCCTCACCCAGGCTGCCTAGGCACCCCAGTAGGGACGTGAACCCTGAAGGGGATGTGGGCAGCCTGAAAACGGCCCTTAGGCCCTCACCTAGGCTGGCCAGGTACCCCAGTAGAAACCTGAACCCTGAAGGGGCTGTGGGCAGCCTGAATTTGGCTCTCAGCCCCTCACCCAGGCTGGCCACACCCCAATAGGGTGAGGGTTCCCCCTGGGGGGCTTGGCCAGCCTGCAAACAGCCATCAGCCCCTCACGCAGGCTGGCCAGACACATGAGCAGGTGGACATCCCCTGAGGGATCCAGACTGCAAGAGGGCACAGGCCGGGCTGAAGGACTGCCCCTCCCCAAGTGCACAAATTTTTGTGCACCGGGCCCCTAGTTCTATTATATGAATGTATAATAAGTTTATTACCCAGGCCTCCTATGTTTTCACTATTAGCATTTTAAATAGATGAGTTTTACAACCCAGACTAGTAGTCTATGTCTTTTATTATGTAGATTAATCTCATTAACATTTATTTTTTATAACATATTTGTTGCACATAATTTTATCACTATTTTGGTTATAGTACATCTGTATTCTCTGTTTATATTGTTGCCTTAAATAATTTTTTTATTTATAATATTTAAAATTTTGATACAGTTTAATCTCCAATTCTTGTGTTATCCATGTTTCACAGTTTTATTCCTCATCATGAAAGAGGAGGACAATTTATATTTCATGTTTCCTTCCAGCTTCTTCTCTTCTCTCGCTTATTATTATTTTTGTATTACCAAGATTTATAATGTACAAATTTGAGCTCTGGAAATATTACATATCCAGTGGTCACCAACAATCCCTTCATCCATGGCTTTCCTGTTCACATGACTTCAAACATTTTTACTTATCTTTGGGCTGACTTGATTTTATCTTTTTTTTTTTTTTTTTAAAAAAGAAGGGTTCATAAATGCTATGTTATAACTTAGCATCATTAAAACTATCTGTTACTTTTAGACATAAAGCAAGTATTGCTTTCTTCTTTATTGATTTCAGAGAGGAAGAAAGTGGGAGAGAGAAATAGAAACATCAATGATGAGAGAGAACCATTAATTGGCTGCCTCCAGCATGCCCCACACTAGGGGATCGAGCCCACAACCCAGGCATGTGCCCTGGCCGGGAATTGAACCAGGACCTCCTGGTTTATAGGTTGATACTTAACCACTGAGCAACACTGGCTGGGCAATTGAATATTTCTTGGGCCACACATTTCCTCCATCAGAATTCTGAAGATATTGTCTCACCAACTTCTTGCATTGAATGCTACCATGGAAAAGGCTGAGGTCAGCCATTTTCTCCTTTTGGGGAACATGATTTTAATTCCCGAATGACCTTAAGATTCTGTTTTGATTCTTTTTTAAAAAAATTTTTAGGTTTATTGTTGAAAGTATTACAGGTGACCCCCTTTCCCCTCCCATTGACTCCCTCCACCCTGAACCTGCAAACCCCCACCCCCCCAACTTCACCACAGTATTGTCTGTGTCCATGGACTATGCATATATGGATATATGTTCTCTGGTTAATCTCTTTCCATTCCCTCTTCTCCCCTCCCCCTCCCCTCTGAAATCTGCCATTCTGTTCCATGCATCCACGCCTCTGGAACTATTTTGTTTGTCAGTTTATTTTGTTCATTAGATTCCACATATAAGTGAGATCGTGTGATATTTGTCTCTGTCTACAACCAGTAATTCTTGCTTATAACCTATGTCTGTTCAAACTTAAAGTGCAGGACTAGTAGAATTTGACTGTGGTAATTTGATAAAACCAGATTAAAATAGGAAAGAAAGTTATATGAGTAAAATGGTATCTAGGTAGCTTTGCTCTCTCTCTAGTTCCCTTCCTACAACAGTGAATTAAAACCCATAAGATACCAAAGTGTGTTTTGCTTCAGTTTGTCAGAAGGTTGGCTTATCCAGCTGGTTTCACTCTGTACTTAATATGTTTCCATAAAAACATGATTGTTGCATCTAAGACAAAAAATAAAGTTAGAATATCATACAGATTAAACAGCTTCAAGTAGGGTTTAGGTAAACCTTTGAGAGTTTTAACCTCAATGGTAGAGGTTTTAAAAACACCAATCTTGGATCTGATCTCCCAGCCTTATATTTATTAGCTTCCATTCATGAAGATAATAGAGATTTCTCCAGGGGGTTATTTGGAATGCTTTTCCTGGTGAGGTGAGATTCCTTCCCATGGTACTTTCAACGGGAGTAGAATTCAGTGTAAACAGCGTCCCCACACAAAGCATCTACGTGGCCTCTCCCTGTGGCAGATCTGTTGGCAGCGGAAGTGAGGGAGGATGGGACACTCTTATTTAAAAAGATCCCGCCTGGCACTGTGCCAGGCATTTTCCATGCACTATCTCGCTTAACTTTGACAAAAGGCTGAGGAAGTTAGAGCCAGATGCCTAGGATCGAATTCTGACGCCAATTCGAATTCTTGGCAAGATTGTTGAACTTCTCTCTGGTACAGAAGATGGGGACAACAACAGCACCCACTCAAAGGACCCTTGTGAGGAGCAAATGAGGCGATGTATGGAGAACTCCCAGAGGGGGCCAGGAACTGGTCAGCATGCATAACATGTCTGATTATGTCCGTGTTATTGCTCTTATTACTTCTGTTTTATAAATAAGGAAACTGGGACCTATGGAGGGAGTGCCTTTTGCCATGTCCCCCAGCCAATCGAGTGGAGTCGGGGCCTAGACCCCAGTCTGACAGCAGCAGAGGCTAAGCTGTAGCAGGGTATTCTCTCACCGTTTCACCACACCCAACACTGAAGCTCAAATTTGGGGCTCAAAGTTCTTTGGGGTTACCGTGTGCTGTAACAAGACAAAATGCCTTTGAACCTCCACACGCAATAGATGCATTCCTGGGAACGGCATTCCTGGCTTTCCTTGGCTTTCATTCTGTGAATAATTTGTGACTGCACCTTTCTTTCTTGCTCAGTATCTTCATTCAAAGACTCATAAACACATTTGAATCCCATTTTGCTTTCTGGAATCTCTATTATTCGTTCAGAGTTTTCATCCATTTACTACAGAGTTAAGCCTCAGCTAGTAATCATTTGCCAAATGTCACCGGGAAGTGCACTAATATGGTCCCTTTACCAACTAGTTGGTGCACTCTAAAATGTTTTGCTTAGAAGAAAAGATTGTTTTATGTAAGCCTGCATAGGTATTTATGTGAAAGAGTTGGTTTTGTTTTCTTTTTAGAAGTGTGCAATTACATATGGTGATAAGCATATAGCTTTTGCTCTTTAAACATTTTTGAGAATTATAATGCTCAAAATAAATGGAAGCACAGTGATTCTCATTATTCGAGGCAATTATGTTCTATATTGTTGCTGCAGACACTGAATTAGTGAATATTGAACCATATTGAAATACGGGGTTAGGTTCCTGTGAGCCTTTGATCACATTTTCATCAATCGATGAATGCATAACTTTGCTTTAGATGTCTGTATAAAGACACCTAATTTAATAGTGTTGACTCATTAACATTGAACTCATGGCCAACAGCTCTGTAACTCATGCTTGAACCAAGCATAGCTCATGCATAGTATATCTTTTTAAGGCACATCACAGCCTCCTTGTGCTCAGGAATGCCAGTTAGCACTTCAGCACTACACATGGGGACCATTTTACACAGCGCAATCACCAGTAAACAGCACAAAAATGCAAAACACGTGGCACTAAGCATCCTGCGCAAAGGGCACTTGTTGGCAGTATGCAAGCTGACACAGAGTGCCATCTTGTTCGCCCTCAGCACAGGGAACATGTGTGTTGAGCAATTCAACATTGTCACAGCTTTGAGCATGCGCAGGAATGACTGCGGAAGGACCCCCACATTGATTTTGTGGTTACAAACAAATTTTAACAAGTAGGCAAATTTGCAAATAGGAAATCTGCAAATAATGAGGTTGACGGTATTTTGTTTGCAAAATGTCCCTTTTTGCCCCGTTTCAAGTTTTCACTGGGAACTCTGACAGCTTAGTTGCATGAATGGCCTACATACTGGTCTCTCTGTATTAGGCTCTCTGCCCTGTAACTCTTGGTCCCCTCTCACTTTCATCCCAGGCTTGGCCATGTGACTTGGCTTGGCCAACGCAATGTTAACAAACCCGTTGAAGTGGAAGCTTGAAAAGCACATGCTCACTTCCTCTTTCCCTCTTGGAGCCCTGGGCCAGCTTGCAAGGGGTGTGAGACACACGTGGAGGAGAGCTGAGTTGTCTCAGAAAAGGGCCTTTAGCCCAGCTGGCCCTCTAGCTGACAACACATGGGTGACAGAGCCCCCCTAAAATCAGGCATGCCTGGCTCCAATCAGCTAGCCCTCCACCCAATCTGTAGACCATGAGAAATAACCAGCAATTTTTGTTTTAAGCCATTAAATTTGGGGTGGTCTGTTCTGCATCATTAACTAACTGATGCCAGACCTGCAGCATCTCTGGTTTTAGTTTGGGAACTCTGGCATTCTACGTCCCCTGGAAGGGCATTAGGCAGCTACTTCAGCTGAAGATTAATGCCAGCCTCTCCATCATGTGGGAGGCTGAAAAGGAGATCAATTATTTCAATATAGACCACGGAAGAAGGAAGAAAAGAATGGTTAGGAGGGAAGGGCATGAGATCGGGGTAGAACCGGGAGTACAGTTTTCCAAATCTTTCTACCCAGGTCTGAATGATTAGCTTCCCATTCTTTTAACTTAACTTTGGCTTGGCTAAAACACGACCTAGTTTTCAAAACATTTCTTTCACTGGAAATGGTGGTTATTTTATGTGTTTTACACGGAAAGAAAAAAAAAGCAGCCAGGGAAAAGGAGGGGGAGAGGTGGAAAGAAGGGAGTGAATTATGTACAGAAAATAATTTCTCTCGTTTCAGCCTCAGAACACGAAGGGAAATTCACAAGGGGTACAAGACATCCATAACTACAGTATATTCTTCGAGAAAAGCTGCTGGCCCCAAGGCATAATAAAAGTTACACTTAAAGAATACCATAAACCTTTTAAAACTCACAAAATAATTTTCTTATGAAATATTAATTCTCACAATGAGTCGTAAAATATGAACACAACATAGCTTAGGCTATTTTTATTTCAGGCAATAAAGCTAAAATTTCTTAGAGGAACGATAGCTACTCCAAGGTAGCTCTCAGAGTCTGTGAGTGAAAATATGAGTCTAAACTGCCCTCAGATTGTTTCCCAGCTTTTCACACACAGCTCCTGAGCAGCACCAGGCTCTGTGCTGGGCACCGCAGGGGGTCCAGCCCAGGCTGTCAGAGGGAATGCCAAAGCAGAGGGGTGCCCAGAATCCAACTTCAAGGTAACTCACTCTGGTGGCTCTGAACTTTTCTCCTGGACACTGGCTTTTAAAATTAAAAAGGTGGATCTGAGCTAAAGAAACAAATCAAAGGCAATTATTTTAAAATGTTGAAGAAAATTTAACTCACTTATAAAAGGATGGCCTTAAGTAGAATTGAATATTGTGTAATTAACTCTGAACATTACCTTGTGGAAATTTATGCTAATGGAGTACTTTATAGTTAATGTTAAAATGATTATCCATTTTACTGTTGGGAGTTTTGGTATGACAAATATTGGTTGTAGACGTATTCCTGTGATAACATGGGTCTCTGAAGTCAGACTCCTCAGGTTCAAATCTTAACTTTACCACTTACAAAATCTATAATTTTAGGTAAATTTCCTAATCTCTTTGTGCCTCAATTTCCTCATCTGTCAGGTGGTGGTAATAATATTACCTGCTTCTCATGTTTGCTGTGTGAATTACTGAAATGATGTATGTAAGTAGTTATTATTGTCAGTTGTTATTAAGTACTAGAGGCCCAATGCATGAAATTCATGGAAGAGTAGGCCTTTGCAGCTCCAGTGGCTGCCTTGATCCCTCCCTTGCAGCTGTGGGTAGCTGCCTCGATCCCGCGGCTGCAGCCCTGGCTTCATCCCGGAAAGCATATTATGCTTTTATTATTATAGACTAGAGGCCCAGTGCAGGAGTTCGTGCATGGGTGGGATCCAGCGCTGGGCCCCAATCAGGGCAGATCGGGGCTGAGCATGTCAGAGGAGGAAACAGCTGGATGTTGGCTGGCTGGCTGGCCCACCCTAATTGGAGGCATGATAAGGGCCAGGCTGGCTCCGGGGAGGGGCTCAGGTCGATTGGCCGGCGAACCCCACTCCTGATTGGGGTGGAACCAGCTGTGAGGAGGGGCTGTGGGTAGTGGGCCGGTGAGTCACGCACCTGCCCCTGAATGGGGTGGGGGTGCCGATCAGGGGTCAGCAGCCGGGGGAGGGGCCCTGGGAGGTTGGCCAGCCAGCCCCACCCCCAATTGGTGTGTGGGGGGTGATGGGGGCCAGAGCTGGCTGGGGGGAGGGGCCGCAGGCAGTTGGCTGGCTGGCCCTGCCACTGTTCGGGGTGGGGGGCTGATCTTGGTATGATGGG
Organism: Murina feae; assembly: GCA_004026665.1. Taxonomy (NCBI): domain Eukaryota; kingdom Metazoa; phylum Chordata; class Mammalia; order Chiroptera; family Vespertilionidae; genus Murina; species Murina feae. The sequence goes on from PVJC01030596.1 coordinate 8,887, forward strand.
GGGGTGATCAGGGGCAGGGTGGCCAGGGGGAGGGGCTGCATGAGGTTGACTGGTCATCCCACCCCCTCTTGGGGTAGGGCTGGCCAGGGGAGGGATTGCTGGACAATCAGGGTGGGGTGGGCGATCTTGAGTGGCCTGCCAGGGGAAAGGGGAGGTTGGCTGGCTGCCCTGCTCTCTATTGGGGTGGAAGAGGCTGATCAGGGGTGCTGGGAGGTTGGCTGACTGGCCCCACCCCCAAACCCTGCTGGTACACTGGTTGCATTGGGCATCATAGCAACTGGTCCTTCCTGTCCTTAGGGCATTCTGGTTGCTGGCTTTTTATAAATCTGGATAAGTTAGCATCAACTAGGAAGCCAAGGCCTTCATCTGATATTTCCCAAATCCATTCCCTGACTTGTCCCTAATGTTGGTTCCTATTCCGACAACATTCACGCCCTCCTCTTGTTTTCTCCCAGAGTAGAGGCATTTCAGGCATCACCAGGAGAGTCTTTCCCCACCAGACACATTGCCCTCCTGTGAAATGTGAGACAGGAATCCTTCCAGGTCTGGCTGGCCATGCCTCATGCAGATTCTTTGTCTGGGAGACTAGAGGCAATGGGGATGGATCTGCCTGAAGACTTGAGAACCCCACTCCGGGCTGCTGGGGAGCCCTCAGCAACTCTCCGCAGTTCCCTCAGCCTTCCTGCTCCTCTCTGCTCCTGAGGAATCCCCCTGGTGGAGAAACCCCTGGTGGAGCAGGGCTGGGCCTTGCGGGGACATTTCCTGAGGCTGTTTAAAGTGTTTGTTTACATTTTTGTTGGATGTCAGTGTGCTGTACTTGAAAGTAGCTGAACCATGTTTCTGTACAAATTGGCTCATTCATATTTCCCTGCTTTACAACGACCTACTCGTTTGCAGCCCCATCTCTGGGGGTTTCCTTCTCAACGTGAGGAAACCCCGTGCAGCTGGTGGACGCCGAGGCCCAGAGGCATCCGGGGAAACATGTCCACCTCATTTTCCTCCAGACGCTTTTCAAATCTATTTCAGTGCAATTACAGTGCAGGGCCTCTGGCAACTCCCTCTCAGACCCACCGAGCCAACCCCCTGATTGACTGTCAATAGATCAATTCTCATCTTGCCTTACTTAACTCACATGCTCTCTTGAGCTGCCATTACAGAAGGAATGCGAAGTGTGGGGGTCACCGGGCTAGGCAATCATTTGGAGCCGCACAATGAGGTGCAGTATAGAAAGAACTGACTTCGGCCGACCCAGCCTCCAGCCGTAATTCTACGTCGCCATCCACACTGCCCTTCATCAATCTTTCCTCTTCCAATTAGCCCCCTCCCCTGAAGAATGGTGGCGGGCTCAGTGCCACGGCTTGCAGGAACAAAGTAAATTAGGAGTCAGGTCTCTGAGTCGTTCCTCCTTTCCTCAGGAAAGAAAAAGTCCCCGCATTCAGAAAATGGGGTTCAAAACAGAGCAAAACAGAAAATGTTGTGGAGAAATATAATGCCAGTTCTGTGAGATGGAGCCGTGCACACAGCATGTTCGTCTTGGGGAGACCAAAAGAATGAATGAAGACTGAGGCAGACTGTGCAATGCTATTTAAATGAAACCCTAACAGCAATGGCTAATGTTGACTAAGCATGCACAGCATGCCACACATTGGCACAAGAGATTTCCATGTTTTAGCTTATTCGATTCCCATGACAACCCTATTCTTCATTAGAAGGCCTATTTGCTTACCATGTGATCAATAAATAAGAAAGAATGTAGGTGTGCCAGGGGTAAGATGTTCAAAATGTTAAGACTGTGCATTTTATTTTTCTCCCCCATAATGCCTGGCAGCCATTCCCTCACACATTGCATCTGGGGAAGGGAGGCAGGGTTGTGGAATGTGATACAGGAAGGTCAAGGATAGAAAGGGAAAGGAGGAGGGAATCCTATCCCTCCCATCCCTGAGGCTTGTGGAAGAGAAGGGGATAGGACAGGGGAAAGACGTGGTGGCAACGTGCAGATCCTGGCTCGCTTCCTCTGGCCAGAGTCCAGGGAATATATGAATGTGTGTTAATGGTGGGGTGAGGGAGCACTAGTAGGGTCAGGTGACAGAGAGATCTTGCTGAAACACCTTGTATGGGTCTCATGAATAGTGACTTGAAGAATAAACCACACCCTGGGCTGCCGGACCGCAAGGCAGAGAGAAACCCTGAGTGAGAACTCTGGAGCCTGGAATAGGTTGAAATGGATGTAGAGGTTTCTGCTGGTCAGCAGGGATGACTGGCTTTCTCCCTACTATCCATTCCTTTGTCTTTCTAAGTAACAGAATCCAAATTTAAGAGCAGAAAGACTACATTGCAACTAGATAAGGCCAAAGAGCTGAATTATAGATGATGAAATATAAGCAAAAGTTTGAGTGGAACTTCTGATATGGATCCTTAAAGGAAGCTGACCCATCAGAGATATGCTCTTCGTCCTTTTTTTATTGCTTGGAGCTGGATGCAATGGTAGGAGCTTCAGCTGCCATCCTGTAACATGAGATGATCTTGGGTGTAGAAACACACCCACCAACGCACAAACATAGGCAATCTAGATCCTTGATGACTCCATGGATCCACCTCTAGATCCTTTATATTTTTTTAAGTGAGAGAGATGTAATCCTAAGATATATCCAATCTGCTTAGAGTCAGGCTGGAGAGATTGAGGGAGCAGGTTGGAGTGAGGAGATGGACTCACAGTGATTGGGGTAAAGTGAAACTGTAGCTAAAGACTACGAGGCTGGCTTCTTAGTCCAGGAATTGAATGGGAGTCACAGATTTTAGGGGTTCACAGTTCCAGTAAGGGCCCAACTAAGTCCATGTCAGCAGAGGAGGTCTACCAGGCTCTGATTTAGCCAAGAGAACAGACAGAAATATGAGAGTTAGATGGCAGTTAGATGGCAGAAGACTTCCCTGCCACCAGGCAGAAAGAGGAGACCAGAGGAGTCAGTACATAGTACAGGGAATGTCCAGATGTCGCTTAATTCCATAGGAAGCTCCCCAAAGGCCCGCCATCTGGAAAGGAGAATTGGGAGGGAGCAGAACTGCAAGACTGGGTGTTTATGTGAGAGCCGGCATGAACTAAAGAAACTACTGTGTTGGGTTGGGCTGATTGCCATTGGGTTGAATTACATTTTATTCCCCCCTTATGTCCAGGTGGCAGTGGAGGATATGAAGAGGATCAGATCAGACACTGGGAGAATAGATGCTAGCTACATGTTTTTATGTGAATGTAGTGTCTGCATTGGCTTTACTATGACAAGGGCATTTCACAGATCCCCATTTCACAGATGAGGAGACTGAAGCTGGGAGAAACATACTCACTTCAAGTCACATAGTTATCAACTATATTCATTTTTAATATTTCTAACAAACTTGAGGTTTACAGCTCAATCTCCTTTATTCCAAGAGAAGGAGAACTGGTAGTCGCCACAGCACAGTTCACTTGGCCTCTGTGTTCAGTGTTGGGTGGAAGTCAAACCAGAACCTGTTTTCAGAGCCTCTCCAATGTCCAAACTCCTTTCTGCTATATCATGCAGCATTTAGGAACTGAATGATCTTGATTTGACTCCAAAATACATCAGCATGTGGAGATTAACCTACTATTCTTGGCTACTGAGACTATCAACATATACTTGATTTTTGAAATGATAACCAAAGCCTGTAGATCCACACCTAAAGTGGCTAAACTGAGTCTCATAGACTTATAGGCTACTGGTTCACCAAGATGCCACTGAAACGAGATGATAGTGGCCAAATCTAAACACTGACCTTGGATCCTTGAGCAGTCTTCATAGTTATATTATTCATTCATTCACATACTCATTTATTCATCAAATATTTTTTGAGTGCTTATATCAATCCAGGCACAGACTGAGTGGGAAGAAAGTAACTGGGAATAGCTAGTTAGAGGCTGATCTCTCAAGGCCCTATTGTCCATTTATTGGTCTGCAAACTTTCCTACATCAAATATTCCAATTATTCCAGAAAATTCTATTTAATCTCCCAAATAGTGGCCATCTAAATACAAATAAATGGCTTGTAAACTAAAATGTCTAGGGAAAGTAAAAAGATGTGAGGAGGGTATATGTATCTTTTCTCCTTTATTAATTTCCAGAGTTTACTTTTGCAAGCTATCGATAAGATTTATTTTTATGATTTATACTCTATCCAGCTATATTTATATATAAAAATGTTAAATGAGCATATTCTTTGACCCAAAAATTCCACTGTTTCACTTCTAGGAATTTATGCTGTGGATATACTTGCACATGTGCTGAAAAATACATATATACATATTTATGTATATTTGTATATATTCACTGTACATTGTATAAAATACCAAAGGTCTGAAAATGACCTCAATGCCCATGAATAGGGAAGTGATAGAATAAATTAGAATAAATAGTGGAATACTCTGCAGTCATTAATGGGAATGAAGTAGAACTATAGCTCTCCTTCTTTTATATAATGGAGCGATTCCAGCACACAGTGCTATGTGGGAAATTCAAGGGACAGAAGTATGAATACATTGCTGCTATTTCAGCAATAGACGATTGGATGGAAAATTTTAGAGAGAAACCAAAAATGAAAGAGAATATTTCTGTCTCATAATTATTATAAAAGCATGTATTAGGAGAGAAACCCAAACTTTGTGCAGTATGTCCTGAGCGTGAGTCTAAAAGACAAATCAGCTCCTTGTAATAATATTGATATTTACATTCCACTCAAAGTTATCACACTGTCCTTGCTCTTCCTCGGGTGAGTTAGGAAGAGGTCTGGGGGAAGCAAAGGGACTTCACAATTTGGCACTGAAGTGGGGAAGGGGACAGAGAGGTGGCCATGCAATGCTGTGGGCCAGATGCCCTGGACTCTGTAGGGGAGATGGGGAGCAGCCTTTCTTGCTCCCTTCCTGTTTCTTTCCCTGGTGCTGTCAGTGAGGAAACCTCCCAGTTGGGAAGTGTTGCCCACTACCCGTGTTTGGAGAGGATGAGCTGAAGGAGGGAGAGGAGGAGGAAGCCAAGTCCTCCAGGAGGCAGGTCCCCCAGGTGTCCCATCGTCCCTGGCATCTTTATGCTCCTGAAGCTGAGGATTCATTAATCATTCCATTGGACAGATTTATGGTGGGCAAACAGCTCTTTATCACCATTTCCCTTGTGAATAGACTGTGAACACAATGAAAATATTTGCAAAAGTGGGTGACAGATGGGCTGATGACAGAAAACTCTCATTTGTGGTCATGAAGCTGGGCACCTGGAATGCTGGCAGTTCCTTTCCAGGACTGAGTCGTCGACTCCACACGGTCCAGCGCCTGGTTCCACAGGCTTTTCCAGAACCCCATGTGACTTTCCCACAGCTTCCCCATGAGGTCCCTTGGTCTCTTCTCCCCTCCATGGATGAAGCCACCATGGATCCTGCTTTCTTCATCTCCCTGTCTCAGTATCATCCAGAACTCATCCCATCTGGCTACAGCCCTTCACTGCAGAGGAGCAGTTCAGTTGTGGGGAATAGATATGTGGGGGTGACCCTCACCATGGACATGGCACCTGCCTCTTCACCTGACCCATTCCTGAATCTTCTCCTCTTCTTACTTCTGTTTAGAAAGTGAAGTACTAAAGTGGAAATAGTGACATGTATTTCACTTCCAGAAACAAGAAGTAATTCTGATGGAGGCTGACATGTGCTAGCTTTTGTGGGTGCACAGATGGCCCAAAATCCTGGAACCTGCAGGTCAGCATTGCAATGGACAATGCAGGCCTGCCCCTTCCCCTGCACATCTGGGCCCTGAATAGCAGTGTTGTAGAGTACCTTCCAAGGTTGCACAGCTGGCCCCACACACAGCTAAACGTGAAGGCAGTGCAAGGGAGGTTGTGCCCACATTGCTTAGACACAGTGATTTGGTGTGTTTGGAGATTGGTCTTCAAAGAAGAAGCAGAGGCTCTATGGTGCCATTTCTCCCATGTGGTAGTGACATCAGAGCTCTGCAGGGGTCAGGACCAAGGATGTGAAGTTTGTACACACTTTCAGGGCTTGTGCATTCCTTCACCCTCTCACCCAAGGGTGCCCACTCCCCAGAGCCTCTGGCTACAAATGTCACACTAGCACCCTCCTCACTCCTCCCCTCTCACAGTCACTCATTCCTCCTGTGGGCCCACATTTCCCTCTCCCAGCAGTACCTCCAACGACCCCCTCCAGGCTCCGCCCCACCACTTCTAAGGCACCCTTCACACTCTAACTGGGTAGATTTGGGTAGATCTGTCCTCTTTCCTCAACCTTGTGAGCTCTGAGGATAGTGGGGAGCTGGGCTGATGCACTAGCCATGGGCCCCAGTGAGTGAAGATGAGCAGGCCAGGGATGAGGCATCTCCAGGGGACACATGTTGGTGATGAGCTTTTGCTGTTCTTGGTGAGCAGAACCATGGAACATGGAATCAGAAACCAGTCAAGGTTCAGAGGTTCTTTCAAATTCCTGCCTTCTTGGCATTATAGAATCGTAGCATAGGAAAGACTGCGGGGACCGAGGCTGTCTTCTACTCAGTGTTCCATGTTCCTGACCTGCTCGCCCAGCATCTGCTTGCACACTTCTAGTGGTGGATATCTCACTGCCTAGGAAGGAAGTCCATTTCATTTTGGGTCCCTGTAATACTGTCACCTAAATTTATCTCCTTGTGACTTTTAGTTAATCCAAAGTCTATTCTTGGATAACACAGAATCATTTAATTTATTTTCCGGATGATAGCCTTTAAATATTAAAAAGGAGAAACCAGGTTCCTCCCTGTCTTCGACAGTCTCCTTTAGGCTCTGTATCTTTAGTTTCCTAGACACTCTCATTCGGACACACTCTATTTTATCCAGAGAGTATTAAAAAGTGGACAAAGCATAGGTCTTGGAGTCAAACAATGGTTCTTACCTAGGCTCTGCTTGTACATTCACCTTGGAACTTCAGCACTGTCATCTGAAAATGGGGATAACGCACTATAATGGGACAGTCATTACTGTCTAAGCCCAGGCATTCTTAATTTGTGCAGATTAATGCCCATCTCTACAGGCATATGTAGGCTCAATGGTTCCAGTATGAATCAGAAGAAAACCAAGAATTATCTTGATCACATGTTGGGTGGCTTCAGTGAAGTGAAGTTTCCCTTGGGTCTTTCTCAAGGACTGGCCAGCATAGTCTCTCAGGATAGTGATGGGTCTGCTTTCTTGAGTTGAGGTTCCCACTCTGAATGCTCAAATAGTCCTTTTCACAATGCTCTGTCCCCCAACTCTTCCTGGGTAGAGATCCCTCTGTTTTCTTGGGCAACTCCTCTTTGATCAGCTCCCAGGCTTCTGGGCACAAGAGTTCAAATCAATGGAAAGGTAGGTTACCTCCTCTCAGTGAGTGGAATGGGATGGGCTGAAACTTCAAATCTAGCTGGTGTAGTAAAGAAAGGAAAGAAAAACAAAAGTTATGTCTCCATATCAAAATAGTCAGAAGTTTTATCACCACCTCAGCAGCAATCTTAGCAGGTTATTATGAGGGTCAGCGATGTGGTGCCAGAATTGCGCAGCACATGCATTGGCCTGGCCATGGAAGATGCTCAGTGAGTGACAGCCATTATCCTCCCTAGCAGTGGTTCTTTGCCTGGGCAAAGTGAGGTGGAAATATAATTTCCCTTAATTAGAGCACCCTTCTTTCGCTGAATCATGTTGAGGCTGCAAAACCATTGTTGGGACCTGCATCAAGCTATTAACTGACAGTGAGCTGTCATAAACTAAACTCCTAGAGTTATATTTGTATATGAACCACAGGTCTCTCCTGTTCATACTTCTATGATTGCATTTAAAACTTGTGGTACATAATTTTATTTTTAACCCTTAGGTAATTTTGTTTCAGAACTCTCTAAATCTTAGCTTTCTTATCTGAAAAATGAAAAATCTGAGCTTAATGATTCTGAAGGCCTTGTCCAGCTCATATTTCAAAAGTTTGTGTTCATCCTTAGGCTCTTTCAGAAATTTAACAAATCTCTCACATTCAACTTTGTTTTTCAGGTCTGCCTCCTCAGTGAAGCTAAGACTTTATGCTTATCTGGCAACTTCCACCCTAGGATCAAGGACAGAACTTTACCAGAGGTGATAATTGATTTCATGTGTCAACTTGATTGGGCAGCAAGATACCTAGATATTTGGTCAAATACTATCCTGGGTATTTCTGTGAGGGTGTTTGGGGAAGAGATTAACATTTAAATCTATAGATTGAGAAAAGCAGATTGCCCTCTCAGTGTGGGTGGGCCTCACCCAATCAGTTGAAGGCCTGAATAGAAAAAAAAAGGCTGGCCTTCTCTGAGTAAGAAATTTTTTTTGCCTAATTGCCTGTAGGTTGGGATGTTGGCTTTTTCCTGCCTTTGGACTCCAATTGGAATATTGGCGTTTTTGAGCTGCAAGCCTGCCCAATCTATAGACTGAAACCACACCAATGGTTCTCTTGGTTTTCAGGCTTTCAGTCTTCAATGAAGCTAACTCATCCTTTCTCCTGGGTCTCCAGCTTGCTGATTCACCCTACAGGTCTTGGGGCTTGTTATTTCCATAATGGCACATGCCAATTCCTCATAATAAATCTG
>PVJC01030597.1:0-21100 GCA_004026665.1 Murina feae
GGTGTCCCAGACTGCAAGAGGGCACAGGCTGGGCTGAGGGACCCCCACCCCCCCGAGTGTACAAATTTTTGTGCACCGGGCCCCTAATATATATATATATATATATATATATATATATATATATATATATATATATATCCCAGTACATGAAATTTGTCCAAGGGTAAGGTCCCTAGCAGCTGCCAGATGCCAGCTGGGGCCTCCCTTCCCCTGGCTGCCTGCCACCTCTGTGGCCTGGACGGGGCCAGCTTGAGGAAGAGGCCAAGAGCAGTTGGCTGGCTGGTGCTGTCCTCTGGTCAAACTCTCAGTTGAACTCCTGGTCAAGGGGACAATTTGTATATTAGGCTTTTATTATATAGGATGCCATTTGGAAAATATGACATGGATGCTAAATCTATGTCCTGTTATTGCAACAATTGAGAATAGCTTTTAAAATCACTTCATTAATTTATTTTTTTATAGAAATGAAATTTAAACACACACACACACACACACACACACATACACACACAAGTCTTATCATTGGTCAGAAGACTGTTTTCCAGGCTTTTCACATTTGGAGTGACATTTCTTTTAAAATTTGCATCCCTTGCTTCATCAACCTCACAGACATGTTTTGACTCTCTCTTTAATCTTTCAGCATTGTTTAGTCTGCAGAAATGAGGAAGTTAATTGCCCCTAACACATGGTGGTGGTCCTGATCTGGCTGTGCTACTCCCAGAGGTCCTGCCAGCACGTGACTACAGTGGTGGCATAGAACCAGTGACCAGGCCACTGATCCAGGTCCTCATCTCAGAACCACACCACTTGTGGGTGCATTTCATAGAAATGCATTATGCACATTAGATTTAATGTATCAATCCCACAAACATGGACATAAATCCCACAGCCACAATCCTTGAAGGCTCCTTAGGGGGTGAACGCATATACCAACAATCACTTAAGGCAAAGGAAACAGGTGAAGACATAGGGCCACTGCCTCTCCAGAAGCTTTAACCCATCACATGTCTGTCTGCAGGCACCTCCTAGTGTAACACAGGAGGCCGCAAAGGGGTCTCTAGGCCAGCCACCACCCATGGTCCAGAAGCTCTCACCATCAGAGGCAGTCAGCATGAGATTTGGAAAGAAAGTAGGTTGTATAGGTTTCTTCCAAACATAATGGGAATCCTGGTTCCACTCTGAACTGGCTATGAGATGTTCCACAATTGTGACCTCTCTGAACTTTTTCTGGAATAAGGACTAATATCCCCTGGATATTCAAAAGTATTCATCAAAGTATTATATATAAAGATGTCACAAAATACATAGGAGGCACAATTCTTTTTCCTCCCCCTGCCCCCCTCTGAAGAACAAAGGCCTGCCAAAGCTGGCTGTGTTACAAGGTGGTGCAATGCAGAACACCAACGTCAGACAGCAGAGGAAGCACATTTCAACAGGGACAGGAAGTCAGGAAAAGTCTGGAATGTGGCACATGAGACCTATGCTGGAGTTTGGAGATAAGCAGGGTAATGGTTGTACCTAAGGGTTCACTGAGACAGGGGAGGAGGCCAAAGAGATGTGAGGGCATTAGAAATCACTCTGGTCTCCCCCCTTGGCCTCTAGCAGTCCTTCATCTAACATGGCCCCTAAAGCTGGCCCCTGAGGCCACCTTGATAGCAGAGCTCTTGTCTCCCTGACCAGTCCTGCACTGGCCAGGCACGGGGCTTGACTTCTCCCCTTGCTCGTCTTTGAGACGAGTAGGCCTAAAATACTCCCAGTCAGATGTCTCGGGGGTTCACTGAGAGCAAATCTGTGCACATGGGAACAAGAGGCTATAAGAACAGGGAAATGGAAATTTGTGGAAGTAGTCATTCATCAGGCCCCAGATCTAATTTTAAAAGCCATCTGCCTTAGCCTTGCATCAGGATGCAGAGCAGGAGCAGAGAATAGCCTCATAGGTGCAACTCCTCCACCCTGGATAACAGGCCAGCAGATGGTGATAAGGTAGGAGGCATGTGTGGAATGAGGGAGCAGCCACTTTGACCAACACAGGACAAAGGGGCCTGGCTTCAGATCCATTTAATTACTCTGCCTCAAGGGGCCTCATTTCTCAATGTCAGGTCAAGCGAGCATCTTCACTCTGCTCCCTCTTTGCTTTGTGCTTTTGGCTGCTCAACTTGAATGCTAGGCCAATCATTGAAATGTCTTCATGTCTCTAGAATGACTCGCGGGTTATTTGTTGCACCAAAGAGACTTGCCTTGTGCAGGAATCAGAAAACACCTCAGCAGTGGGTGACTCTGTCATCTCAATCACAGAACTCAGAGGGTCGTGATTTCACTTCAATTTACCCCAAACTCAGACTTAACCATGATAAGCCAAATAACTGTATTACTGATAGTCTCTCTACCTCATTCAATCACATACATCTGGTAACACAACATCTGTAAAGGTTGCCAGGGTTTTTTGTTTATTTGTATATTTGTTTGTTTGTTTTTGAGTTAACAATTCTGAATGGTTTGGAGATAGTCGCAGTGAGATATTGATTTCTCTGAGGAAATTTTCTTCTGATGGTTGATAGTGAGCTTGAAGCCTTCAGACGTATGAGATTTTGAAAGCTGTTTTCACCTGCAGCCACAGTTCTGTTTTACTCTGACAGTTCTGAGTGTTTATTATATTAGCTTGAGGAAATTTGCCACCAATTCTACACTTATGTGCTCAGTCATTTCATCCTAAGACCTAATGTGAGACCCCCACTGCCTCTGACCACAGCTCTGGAAGCAAGAGGTGAGAGATGTAGTCAGTGTCATTGGGTACAGCTCCAGAATGGCTTCTCTCTTCAAGGGCCATTGTAAGAGGATAACCACTGTAGTTCTCCAGATAAGTCCCGGCATGAGGCTAATGACTAAGCTGCCACTGTCACCTCCCAGACACCCTTAGGTCTGACAACATGCAGCTAGTTAGAGAGATGAGAGGCCACAGACACATGCTCTTCACTCCACATACCAAGAGTAAATCATCGAAGTTCTATAAAATATTCAAAACATTAAGAAATCCAGATACAAGGTAAATTCAGCCAATATGAGCCCTCCCAGTTCTTTAGCTGTTGGTCCAGAGCCAAGTGAAACTGTAGGATTCCTGTAAATCTGTTGTACTTGGACAGTCCTGGGCACTCCCCCTGTATATATCATGTGATTTGGTTTGGGTGTGCCACTGCCCAGGGAAACCAGACTGTGTGTTACTGGTAAATGTGTTCGGGAGCAGTAATGAGTCCAATGGAGGATTGAAGTTTAGGTTTGAGGGAGCAACCCTCAAAGCCAATGAGACAGATGGGCCAGGCTGGCCAAATGTAGTTTGGCTATAGTTTCTAATAAATATCTTTTTGTTGTTGTTTTTCTTCATTTTTAGTGTTAATTTTATGCTTCAGTGTCGGCTTACAGAAAGGGAAGGGCAGCAGAGCATATTGGGAAAGCTTTGAGGGGGCATGGGCAGTGCCACCTGCAGTTGGGCTGGCCCCTCTGCAAGGGTCTGTTGGCTTTGATTCTAAGTGAGCATCACACATTTAAAAAGCAGCTTTGAAGATGAGCTTTCTCTAGTCCATTTGTTATACCACTTATTGTCAGAGCTTTTGGGTTGACTTATGTCTCCAAAAAGATATGTTCAAATCCTCACCTTGGGTACCTTCAAATGTCATTTTATTTGCAACTCAGATCTTGGTAGGTGTAATCAAATTAAGACAAAGTCATGCTGGATTAGGGTGGTCCCTAATCCAATGGCTGGTGTCCTTATTACAAAAGCAAAATTTGGGCCCAGACAGAGAGAAGGCCACATGACAACAAATGTTGGGAAGAGAGAGATTGGAGTGATGTGTCTACAAGCCAAAGAACACCAAGTATTGCTGGCAGCTGCCAGAGCTAGGAAAGAGGCATGTAATGGAGCCTCCAGAAGGAACTAAGCCTGCCATTCTGTTGAAGGGAAACTTAATCTTCCAGAAGGATCAAGTCTTTGATCAAGCCTCCAGAACTATGAAAGAATAGATTTCTGCCATTTAAACGCCACTCTGTGACATCATTTTATGGCAGCCTGAGAAGACTAATAGAATGGTCACTTCACACACAGGCCAATATAACTAGAATAAGCTTTATTAGAACCTTTACATGTCAAGGAGCATAATTTGGTCTCAATGGTGGCAGTGTTTGTTTGTTTATTTTAATAGGTCTAGTGTCTTCAAAAATTTGTACTGGGTGTTTTTGGAATGCTCTTAAAAATATTAAATGCACATGCATACATATATATTCATCCATTAAGTTGAGTTCTTTTAAATATATCTGTGAAGACATTAAAAATGGCAGCAGAGTAAGTGAATGCTACACACACATGCTCCCAGGACCAAACTGGAATTATAACTAAAATAAAAAAAATCATCCTGAATAATGAACTGAAGACTAGATAGAGAGAACCATGATAACCAAGGACGGAAAGTGGAGACTGCATAGAAACTGGTAGGAAGAGAGAAAGGGCTGACAGGTCTCCCACAGACAGCAGCTGAAATTCTAGAGAGATATCTCAGTTGTGGGGGGTTGCCTCTGAGAACTCTGAGGTTTAATTCCCAAGATGGGCCCTCAGTAGAGAGCACCAGAGCTGAGAAGCATGCCCATTTAACATCTGGCTGTGAAAAAGCAGCAGGGTTGCTGTCTGCCAGGGAGAGATGGCTAGAAATGCAGTCACACTCTTAACAAGCCAACACACAAAATTTTGTGTGCAGCCACACAGCTTGGGCTCTGTCAAAGGAAAGGTAAAGTGGTCTGGAGCTATGAAAGCAGAAACCAGGGTTGGGGGTTTGGGGGCTAGAGCTTGGAAGGAAGACATCCCAGTTTCCTGTGCTGAGTCATTCTCCCATGCTGAGGAGCTCAGATTTCAAAGGCAGACCTTTGTTATCCAGGCAATTTTTGTCTGGGGGGAAGACAATTGTTCCACCCTGTTGCAAAACCCCTTTCCCAACCCCTTTGGAGTTTCTAAGACCCATTAAGAAACAATTAGCCTCTAGGCAGAAGTAATTACCCCACGCTGTTGGAAAACCTCTCCTCATACCTGTGGACAATTGTCTGAGGGCTACTCGAGACTGAATCCAATCAGTCTGCAGACAGAGGTGAGTATCTGGAGGCTTTGAGTCTTTGCCTGATCTAATTAGTCAGAAACAGCTTTTGACACTGTCCTGCACTAGATATTGGCAGTCATAGCAGATCTACCTAACACATAGTCACAAATGCAAAAAGGCAGCCAAAATGGGGAGACAGAAAACAACAAATGAAAGAACAAGGGAATTCTCCAAAAGAAGAGATAAATGAAATGGAGAAAAGAAATTATTTGATATAGAGTTCAGAATAATGATAGTAAAAATGCTTAACAGAATGAGAAAAGATATAGTAAATATAAAAAAGAACATTCATAAATAAAGAATGACATCCCACTAATAAAAAACACATTGGAAGGAATACATAGCAGATTAGGGAAAGCTGAGGATCAGATTAGTTAGTTATAAGGCAAACTTGAAAATAATCACTCAATCAGAGAACAAAAAAGAAAAACAGAAAAAATAGGAGGACAGCCTAAGGGAGCTGTGGGGCAACATAAAATGTAAATATATATATATATATATATATATATATATATATATATATATATGCCTAAGCGACTGACCAACCAGCCAACCAGCCGGTAGCTATGATGCGCACTGACCACCAGGGGACAGATGCTCAACGCAGGAGCTGCCAAGTTACAGCAACTTTGCAGATTGCCCTCTCTCTGGGCACTCTCAGCCCGATGTCGGACTGCCAGTTTCAGCCCAATCCCCACAGGCCAGACTGAGGAACCCCACCTTCTGGAGGGACCCCACTTACTCCGCAGGTGCCCCAGGTGTGGCCAGCTGGGGAGGGATGGCAGGAATTTGGCTCCAGGGCATGTCTGGCCATCATGCCAGTCCTGCTCCACCAACCACCTTCTAATTAATTTACTTTCAATGTGCACAAATCCATGTACTGGGTCTCTAGTATTCACATAATGGGGATACCAGAAATGTAAAAAAGTGAACAAGGGATAAACAATGTGTTTGAAGAAATAATAGCAGAAAACTTCCCTAACTTGGTGAAGGAAAAAGTCACACAAGTCCAGAAGGCACAGAGAGTCTCAGGCAAGAAGAATCCAAACAGGCCCATGCCCAGACAAACCAAAATTAAAATGCTAAAAATTAAGGACAAAGGGTGAAAATTAAAGTCAGCAAGAGTAAAGTAATTTATGACCTACAAGGGAACTTCCATAAATCTGTAAGATGATTCCTCATCAGAAACTCTACAGGCCAGAAAGGAATGGCATGAAGTGCTCAATGTAATGAAAAGAAAGGATCTGAAATGAAGATTACTATATCCAGCAAGGTTATCATTCAAATTAGATGGGGAAATAAAGGGCTACCCAGAAAGCAAAAAAGGCTAAAGGAGTTTATCACCACCAAGCCAACATTACAAGAAGTGCTAAAGGAATTGCTTTAATGAGAAGAAGAAATATAGAGAGAAACCTAGGCATGCAGAATTAAAATGGCAATAAATAAGAATCTATCAATAATAACCTTAAATGAGAATGGATTAAATGCTCTAAACAAAAGACATAGGGTAGCTGAATGGGTACAAAACATGACCCAACTATATGCTGTCTATAAGAGACCCACCTCAGAACAATTGACTCACATAAGATGAGAGTGAAGGGATGGAAAAAAAATTCCATGCAAATGGAAAAGGAAGAAAAGCTGGAGTAGCAATACTCATATCTGACAAAATAGATTTCAAAATGAAGGCCATCACAATAGACAACAAAAGTCACTACATAATAAAGGGATCTACTGAAAGGACCATCAAAATATATAAAAAAACTTCAGAGGACTTTAAGGGAGAGATCAACAACAACACAGTAATATTAGGGTAATTTAACATCCTGCTGACTTCACTGGATAGATCTTTTAGACAAAAAAATTAACAAGGAAACAGTGACTCTAAAAGACACACTGTGTCAGATGGATTTAATTGACATTTATAAAACATTTCAACCCAAAGCAGCAAAATATACATTCTTCTCAAGTGCACGAGTCATTCACAAAGATAGACCACAAGCTAGGACACAAAACAAGTCTCTACAAGTTTGAGACCATTGAAATCATATCAAGCATTTTCTTATATCACAGTGGAATGAAATTAGAAATCAACTACAATAAAATTATCCAAAGACATTAAAACACATGGAGGCTAAATAGCATGTTATTAGACAACTAGAGGCCCAGTGCATGAAATTCATGCACAGGTGTGGTTCCCTAGGCTTGGCCGGTGACTGAAGTGCAAGCATCTGGCATGGAAGGGCAGGTCCCAGTTGACCTCTGGGACCTGGGCAGCACCTGGGTCCCCGAGCCCCCACACGCCTCCCTCCACCTGAGTCATGGTTCCGAAGTCCCCACATGAAGATGTGGTGAGTGAGGCCTGACACTGTGGGTTAGGGTGCAGTGTGGGCCTCTGGGCCACCCAGCAGTGCTACATGGAAGCCGGGCAGGCAGCGTGCTCTCTCCAAGCTGGCCTCAGCAGACTGGCTCCTGCACAAACTCACAGTGAGCCCGACTGGTCCCTGTGGTCCTGGCAGCTGCAGCCCTGCTCACCTGGAAGCCCATTGGGGCCGGCAGCACCTCCACTGCTGCCCACTGCCAGTGCCTAGTCACCTACGCCTGCCATGCTCTGCACCTGGTGTCAGCACATGTCATAGCGAGCCATGGAACTCCTGGTCAAGGGGACAATTTGCATATTAGGCTTTTATTATATAGGATATCTTCCATCGATTTCAAAGAGGAAGAAAGAGGGAGAGAGGTAGAAACATCAATGATGAGAGAGAATCATGGATCGGCGAACTCCTGCATGCTCCACACTGAAGATCAACTCCACAGCCTGGGCATGTGCCCTGACAAGTAGTCAAACCTTGACCTCCTGAGTCATAGGTTGATGTTCAACCACTGAGCCACACCCGGCAGGCTCTTGTTCTCATTTGAAGGGGAGAGAATTAACACTCCAGAGGTCAACTTGCCCAAAACAGCCAAGTTACTCAGTGGCAGAGTCAGGGGAAGGAATGGGATCGGGTCTAAATACGCACTCATGAGGCCTCTGGGTTAATTGGTTCAGCCAGGCAGGCAGGTGTACAGACACTATCTCTGGCTCTACAAGCAGCATTTCCTTGAGACCCTCAGATTCCCACCCTTCCTACCTGCAATCGGAGCTGAGGAGGATGGGAAGGGCCATCTGCGGTTCACCTGGGAGAAAACACGAGAGGGGAAGGGAGGAGCAGAGCTGGGAGCACCACAGACCCCACGTGGGAGCTAGAGGCAGCGATCTGGATGCTGACTGACCTGTTCCAGTGTCTCAGGAGCATTTCTTTCTCCAGAAGCACTGCAGGCATTGCCTTAGGCTGCAGTACTTGGGGCTGGTCTTGGCCATTCTGTTCTGTGATGTGGGATCCTCTCTATCCTGGAAAGTGGAGTCAGGGATTGGAGTTGGACCACGTGGGCAAGCCCTTTGCATTGGACCCTGAGCCCTTTTGTGTCACGGGTGACCCGGGTTCCAGGCACAGCTGATCTGTGTGTCCACAAGAGACTTCATTTTCTTAGTTTTCAACATTTGTTTTTTTATAATACTGTTTTATTTTGTACCAAAAATAAAAATATTTGCTTGTTTCCAATAAGTACTTGTCATCAATGAAGAAAGCTTGTAAGGGAGGGGGGAGCATGGAAGGATTAGGGCAGCCATATGGGAATGACCCACTATCCTGGACTTCAGGGTGGGCAGCTGGTCGTGAACATTCCACGTCTTTCCTGTGGAGCTCAAACTTAAGGTCTGGGTTTTACAGTCAGACCTTCAAAATGGATGGGATCTGTCCTCAGGTCCCCTGCCGACAGCCGCTGATTTCTTTGCCTTCCCAGGGTCCCAGCTGAGCATGGGGCCTCTTCTCTCCTCCCCACCCCCACATCGTTCCTCATGCTCAAGCTTCCCTCCAGCATACCCCAAAGCCGCCACCTGGACTACCAGTTTCCACTGTCTCCGCATCGCCCTTGGGGAGGGTGCTGTCACCTCCTGCTGTCTCCCTGCTTTCTCTCCCCCCTCAGACTGTTCCTGATGCAGAGCCAGTGGGTCCTCACCTACAGCCTGGCACCTCCTCTTGAACTCAGGGGACACCAGGTTCTCATGGGCCCTCAATCCCTGAAGGATGTTCCCTCCTATCCAGCCTTGACCCCCTTCCACTCATCCTTCTTCCCCTCCATGGGCTGTCTCCTCTGACTGATGACCAAGTGGTATTTATTCTAGGGAATGCAAGGCTGGTACAATATTCACAAATAAATAAATAAATGTGAAACTGAAAGACAAATATCACATGATCATATCAATAGACACAGAAAAGGCATTCGACAAAATCCAACACTTATTTTTGATAAAAACTTTCAGCAAAGAGGGAATAGATGGAGCATATCTCAACATGATAAAGGCCATCCATGGCAAATCTACAGCAAACATCATACTCATTGGGGAAAAAACTAAAATCATTTCCCCTAAGAACAGGAACAAGACGGGGATGCCAACTTTTACCACTCTTATTCAACATAGTACTGGAAGTACTAGCCACAGTGATCACAAGAAGAAGAAATAAAAGGCATTCAAATTAGAAAAGAAGAAGTAAAATTGTCATTATTCACAGATGACATGATATTGTACATAGAAAACCCTAAAGACTCCACCAAAAAACTACTAGATTTAATAAATGAACTTGGCAATGCAGCAGGATACGAAATCAACACCCAAAAATCGATGGCTTTTTTATACACCAATAATGAACTTTCAGAAAGAGAAACTAAATAAACAATCTCATTTACCATTGCAACAAAAAAATTAAAATACTTAGGAATAAACCTCACTAAGAAGGTAAAATATTTGTCCTCAGAAAACTACAGGATGCTGAAAAAAGAGATAGAGGGAGATATAAACAAGTAGAAGAACATACCATGTTCATGGATTGGTGAAATGAACATCATTAAAATATCCATACTATGCAAGGCAATGTACAGAGTCAATGCAATCCCTATTAAAATGCCAACAGCATATTTCACAGATCTAAAACAAATACTCCAAAAATGTATATGGAACCAAAAAAAATCTCAAATTCCCACAGCAATCTTGAGAAAGAAGATCAAAGTTCAAGGAATCACAATATCAGATATTGAGTTGTACTAGAAAGCCACTGTAATCAAAACACCCTGGAACTGGCACAAGAACAGGCAGATAGATTAATGGAACAGAACAGAGAAACCAGAAATCAACCCAAACCATTACACTCAATTAATATTTGACAAAGGAAGCAAGTACTTACAACTGAGTCAAAAGAGTCTTTCAATAAATGGTGCTGAGAAAATTGGAAAGATACATGCAAAAAAAAAAATGAAACTAGACCACAAATTTATGCCATACACAGGAATAAACTCAAAATGGATAAAAGACTTGAATGTAAGTCATGAAACCATAAAAATCCTAGAAGAAATTATAGGCAGCAAAATCTCAGACATCATGCATAGCAATATGTTTATGGATGTACTGCCTAGCGCAAAGAAAACTAAGAAGAAAACAAACAAATGGGACTACATCAAACTATGAACTTGTCCACAGCAAAAGAAACCACCAACAAAATGAAAAGGGAACCCACTGTATGGGAAAACATATTTGGCAATGATACAGCTGATAAAAGGTTAATATCCAAAATACATAAGGAACTCATACAACTTAACAAAAGGAAGACAATCCCATTAAAAAATGGGCAAAGGGCCTAAATAGACATTTCTCCAAAGTGGACATACAGATGGCCAAGAGACATATGAAAAAATGCTCAAAGTCACTGATCATCAGAGAGATGCAAATTAAAATGATAATGAGATATCACTCACACCTGTCAAAATACATACCATCAACAAATCAACAAATAATAAGTGCTGGTGAGAATGTGGAGAAAAGGGAACCTTAATATACTGTTGGTGGGACTGCAGACTGGTGCAGCCATTATGGAAAACAGCATGGAGTTTCCTCAAAAAATTAAATATTGAGCTTCCATTTGACTCAGTGATCCCACTTCTAGGAATATATCCTAAGAAACCCAAGCCTGAGCCAGTTTGGCTCAGTGGATAAAGTGTCAGTCTGTGGACTGAAGAGTCCCGGGTTCAATTTCGGTCAAGGGTACATGCCTGGGTTGTGGGCTCGATCTCCAGTGTGGGGCATTCAGAAGGCCAATCAACGATTCTCTCTCATCATTGATATTTCTATCTCTCTCTCCCTCTCCCTTCCTCTCTGGACTCAATAAAAATATGTAAAAAATTAAAAAAAAAAGAAACCTGAAACACCAATCAGAAAGAAAGTATGCACCCCTAGGTTCATAGCAGTGCAGTTTACAATAGCTAAGATCTGGAAATAGCCCAAGTGCCTATCAGTAGATGAGTGAATAAAAAAAGCTGTGGTACATTTACACCATGGAATACTATGCAGCAGTAAAAAAAAAGGATTTCTTACCCTTTGAGACAGTAAGGAGGGACCTGGAGATTGTTATGCTAAGTAAAACAAGCCAATCAGAGAAAGACAAGTATCTCATGATCTCACTCATATGTGAAAAGAAATATAAAGTGTGCATCTCAGCAATGATATTTAGACTTAAACCTTTGAGACAATAAAAGTACAAAATTAATAGAGAAAAATAAAAAATATATCTGTGAGTTTGCAGAAACTCACAGATACATAGAAATTATTATATCTGTGAGTTTGTTATTTTAGCAAATGAAATAATTTCTATGTTTCTGCAAAAAGGTGACCCATGTTTACATTTTTAGCGTCATATTTATCAGTGACAGTGTGGAGTTACTGCATCCTCTAACAGTGCTACCAATCCCCAGCCAGTGTTCTGTGCTATCAGAAATGTCTGCTTACCAGCTCTGGATGGAGAATGAAATTATCATCTGACAGAACTGATGAGGCACCACTTTACTTAAAGGCAATCTGAAGAAGAGTTAGAGGATTAAACTTTGATTAAAATCCTCTGGAAATTACACATTGCTACCCGTACCAGAGGACACATCTATCCATCTTACTTTATGCTGACAACTATTTAGTGATTTATGTAACTGAAGACTCACCAAACTTGATAACTTGGGTCTCAAGTTGATTTTATTTTAGACTTATTACCAAGATGAAGGAGTCATTTTTAACTGATTGTTCTGATTTTTACAATCATGATGTCATTTTATTGGCTCATTGGAATAGCCTTGGAGTTAGGCACTGGATAGGATTCAATACTGCCTTTTGCACTTTCCTTCCTATCATTGTTTTGTTTTAGATTTTTGGGTTTGTTTTGTTTTCTGCCTATAACCAATCTAAAGAAGAATCAAAGGGCTCAGCCAGTGTGGTTCAGTGGTTGAGCATCGACCTATAAACCAGGAGGTCACAGTTCGATTTCCTGTTAGGGGACATGCCTGGCTTGCGAGCTCGATCCCCAGTAAGGGGCATGCAGGAGGCAGATAATCTAAAATTCTCTCATCTTTGATGTTTCTGTCTCTCTCTCCCTCTCCTTTCCTCTCTGAAATCAATAAAAATATTTTTTTAAAAAATAAAGAATAAAAGGGAGATTTTAAAAGTAATTATATAAGAATTTATATTATCAATGGGAAATATACATAATGTTTTTAAATGAAAAATTTAGAATACAAAATCAGCTTATGATTCTAAGTAAGCACATTTTTAATCAGCTTTTTTAAATTGAAAAGTTTTAAATTTACTTTATCAAAACAATTACTTCTAGCATCTTCACATCTGAGAATTAACAAGAGAGACTGAACTACCCTCACAGTTCAGTTGTCGAGGCAGAATGAAAAAAAAATAGTCTTAAATAGTCATCCTTTTCTGCAGAAGATACAAATACATATTCATCTCATATATATTAAACACAAAAAATCCTGAGCTCAGAAACTGAACTGAAAAAGAAATACACAAAATGTCAATGTCAGCAGAGTTCTTTTGGGGTGATAGGAATATGAGTGATTTGTACCTTTTTTTTCTACTCTTCTGTATCATATATAGAAATATGTTGTTCTTTTCCAATGGTAATATGTAACATAATTAATTCTTAAAATGATCTAAGAGCAAAGCTGATGCTATGAAACATGCCCACAGACAGCTGGGAAACAACCATGGGTGATGGAACCTGCTGCTAACAGTGTTGTCAAGGATGAGGGAGTGGCCCAATTTGGTTGGAAAATGGTCCTACAAAGGCCAAAAGACAGGCCAGCAGCAGCAGGTGCTCCAGGTGAAGTCCCAGCTGGCCAATGGCCCAAGACCAGCTTTCTCAAGGCTGAAGTGTCATGATGTCCAATCTGGCACCATTCTTGTTCCATCAAGCTCATTTTGTCTTTAGTCCTGCCTGATTTGATGTGTTCAAATGAAATGCTGATAATTTTTAGAGCAGAGAAAGCAATGAAGAGTCTGGCTCCCCAATCTGTCCATCTGGATAGACACACTCTGAATCCAGAGAACTTCTAGCACCTTCACAGTTGAGAACTTCATGTGCCCTGAAATTAGTGAGAGAAACGAACTACTTATCATAGGGTATTTGACCTGGAAAAATGAGAAAGATTATTTTCAAATCAAAAAACAATAGCCTTCCTTTATATTATTGAGTGCTTGTAATGCATGGAAGAAGCTCATTGTAGGAAGTGTGTTTGGCAGAGGATATACCTACAGGATGAAAACATCAATCCTGCTAGGAACTTTGATTCATTCATTCATTCATCCATTCACTCGTTCGTTCATTCATTCCTCATGCATTCATTCACACAAGCAATCATTAATATCAGCTGTGTGAACAAATCCTTAAAGCAATGGTTCTCAAAGAATGGGCCCTGGAACCAGCAGCATTGACATCATCCGAGAACTTATTAGAAATGTCAGTTCTCAAACTTAACCCCCAAACTATTGAATTACAGTCTCTGGAGTCTAGCAATCTGTGTTATAATAAACTCCCTACATGATTCCTATGGCAGCTAAAGTTTGAGGACCACTGTTCTTGTGTATGGATGTTTGGTTGAGGAGGAATTATTGATAAGCATTTCAATTAAGAGACAAGAATAATGTGTGGAAGGAGCTCATTGTTCCAGGTAAGAACACTTATGGGGGCTTTTCAAAAGCTATTTCCTTGCATTAAGTGCCTGATTCTGTGTTTATTTGTGTGAAATTTAGTGATATCACTCTCAGGATGTCAGAAAATATGTGGTTTTCTCAGTCCAATATGGCATTAATTTGAAGTATTCTTTTCAATTAACTTCTAGAATAAGACAAAGGACCCAAATTAAAAATATCTCTAGTCTTTCTTGCTGATGTTCTCTGATCAGAATATCTTTATTTGTGCTCTTATGAAATGGCTATATGCCAGTCCTCATGGCTCAGTGCAGTGTAGGTTCGCCAAAAAGTATCCTGGAAACTCTAAATAGCTAGCAGAGATGTCATTTGATAGGTTCTAGAGCTACATAGCTCACTTAGAGCAAACAGTTCCTACCTACTTACAATGACACACACTTCTTTTCTCTTTTCCTCTTCCCTTCTTTCTTCCTCACTGCATCATCCTTAGCCAAGATAGTAGTAATTCTGCAAAGGAGCCTGCTGACCAAATTGAACAGGCCTGGACACAGCTGTGTGGGAAGCAAAGTTGCCTGGGATGGAAGCCACTGCCCGGATCTCCTGGGTACAAAGGACTTGTTCTGCTGTGTAATCAGTTGTGTCTTGCATGTTTTCTGCTTCTCTGGAGAGAGGTATCCAAAGGATCATGGCTGAGCAGTTAGCACAGCTACACAGAGACAGCTGGCTACTTACTTCATTACCTCATAAAGAATTTTGGAGCCTGTCCAAAGCCCTGTTTGGGATAGAAAGTGCACAAACAATTCATTTGAGGCTGTTCTTGTTTCCTCTGTGGTGGACATCCTTGTTACAGGGCTCGACTGAGGATCTGTTTCCACTGACTAATGCATATATTTATTTTAAATCCCATCACAGGAGAACCTAATACTTAAGACTAGTCACAGCAGTGGAAAATAATATAACAGCTTTCACTTATTGAGTGTTTACAATGTGCTAGGCACTATGATGTTTTTTGATTTAAGCTCACAGCAACTCTTTAAGTTTTACTATCTTTTTTGTAGGTATGGAAACTACAACTAAGAAAGGTTAATTTGCCCTGACTGGTTTGACTCAGTGGATAGAGCATCAGCCTGCAGACTAAACGGTCACAGGTTCGATTCTAGTCAAGGGCATGTACTTTGGTTGCGGGCACATCCCCAGTAGGGGATGTGCAGGAGGCAGCTGATCGATATTTCTCTCTCATCGATGTTTCTAACTCTCTATCCCTCTCCCTTCCTCTCTGTAAAAATCAATAAAATATATTATTTTTTAAAAAGAAAAGTTAATTTAATATATTTTTTAAAAAAGAAAGGTTAGCAAGTAGGACTAAGATTTGAATTCAGCTCTGATTGACCCCCTCATGGGATGGGTCCTCTCTCATGTGCCTATAGTAAAGGATCAGAACTATGACAGTTCATTCAGCTGAAGAACACACTGATTCCATCATCTATAAATGTGCCCTGGCCAGGGCTCAGATGAAGCTGTCTAGTTAATGACTGCATTACTGAGGTTTCTTAATTGAAGGGGAATTCACCAATATATGATAGATTCCAGAGATGGAAAATAAGTTTCATCTCACTAATTCTGATTGTTAGTGGGTACCTGGACTGCTGTGTTGAGAAAAAGTCTGAGGCCATATGTAAGGCCAAGAGTCAGGAGTGCTGTAATGTTTGTCTTCAAGCCTGGCCTCAAGCCACTGGAGGCAATTCCAATAAATCTCTTGCAGAGTACTTCCCATCTTTGGTGCATCCTGGTGAGTATCAGGAGTGTTAAAATGTAGGCTCATACATTGAATTTAAAGCACATGAATTTAAGTCAGTAATTATCATAGAAAATTAAGTATGAACATGGGCTTAGTAAAATGTGGTGGTGTTCACAGTTCTATGTAACTTTGGGACAATGGAACAGCACAGTAGATGAAATTGGAATAATGATACAGGAGTGCCTCATTTTTAGGAAGACTAATTTTGAAAACCTGAACTCATCTAATCTAATAAAAAAGTAATATGCAAATTGACCCATTACACCTAAGCCACGCCCACCAGCCAAGTCAGGCCCACCAGCCAATCAGAGCACTGTATGCAAATTAACCCAGCCAAGATGGCGCCCGGTAGCCACAGAGCTAGAGCAAACAGGAAGCTTCTGTTGCACCAGCAATGGAGGAAACTGCCAACCTAGGTTGGCTGTAGCCTCCGCTCAAGGCAATAATGTTTCAATTATAGAAGATAAATAAACCCCAGATACCTACTTCCAGCCAGCCTTGCTGGGACATTGGGTCAATGGGAGCTGTGGCCGGCCTGGAAACAGCCCTCAGCCCCTCACCCAGGCTGACCAGGCAAGCCAGCAGGTGGACATCCCCTGAGGGGTCCCAGACTATGAGAGAGCACAGGCCAGGCTGAGGGACCTCCCCAAGTGCACTGGGCCCCTAGTAAAATTATAAGGTTCTCAATTATACAAAAGAATTATTGAGATGCTTTATTTTTTTATCTTAACAAAATTTTATTTTTTTAATTTTTAGTATTTTTATGTCTAAAAATTCCTTATTGTTGAGATTATTACAGATTCCCCATGCTTCCCCCTTCACCTGGTTCCTGCCATGCCCCAGGCCTTCACCATCTTATTGTTTATATCCATATGTTAGACATATATGCATATGTTCTTTGATTAATCATTTCCCTCTGTGATTTATCAATCTGTTTCATATTTCCATGCCTCTGGTTTTATTTTCTTCATAAGTTTATTTTGTTCATTAGATTCCTTGTTTGTTTGTTTGTTTTGATTTTTAGATTCAATTGTTAATAGCTATGTATTTATTGTCATTTTATTGTTCATATTTCCTCCTCCTCCCCTTCCTCCTCTTCTTCTTCTTCTTCTTCTTCTTCTTCTTCTTCTTCTTCTTCTTCTTCTTCTTCTTCTTCTTCCTTCGAGAATATCCTTCAACATTTCATGGTTTTGTGGTAATGAACTTCTTTTGCTTTTTCTTATCTATAAAGCTCTTTATCTAACTTTCAATTCTAAAAATAGCTGTGCTGGGTAGAGTAATCTTGGGTGTAAGTCCTTGCTATTCATCACTTTGAATATTTCTTGCCAATCCCTTCTGGCCTGAAAAGGAATTTTGTTTCTGTTGAGAAGTCAGCTGACAGTTGTATGCATTACCTTGTAGGTAACTACTGGTAAATGAATTCTTCTTGCTGCTTTTAAGATTCTCTCTTTATTTTTAACCTTTGGCATTTTAATTGTGATGTGTCTTGATGTGGACCTCTTTGGGTTCCTCTTGTTTGAGATTCTCTGTGCTTCCTGGACTTATAAGTCTATTTCTTTCACCAGGTAGGGGAATTTTTCTGTCATTATTTCTTCAAATAGGTTTTCAATATTTTGCTTTCACTCTTCTCCTTTGGGCATCCCCATAATGTGAATGTTGGTATGCTTGAAGTTGTCTCAGAGGCTCTTTACACTATCTTCATTTTTTTTTCCTTTTTGCTTTTCTGATTGGGTGTTTTTTTCTTCCTCATTTTCCAAATTGCTAATTTGATTCTTGACATCCTCTACTCTACTATTGATTCCCTGTAAATTAGTCTTCATTTCAGTTAGTATATGCTTAATTTCTAGCTGGTTTTTTTTCATGTCTTTGATGTTCTCACTAATTTCCTTAAAATTCTCACTGAGATCCTTGAAAATCTCATTGAAGTTCTCATTAAAATATTTGAGCATCCTTATGACCATTGTTTTGTACTCTGTATCCAGTAGTTTGCTTGCTTCCATTTCATTCAGTTCTTTTTCTGCAGATTTCTTCTGTTCTTTCATTTGCAACATGTTTCCTTGTCTCCACATTTTGGCTGCTTCCCTACTTGTTTCTATGTATTAGGTAGAGCTGCTATGTCTCTTAGAATTGGTAGAGTGGCCTTGTGTAGTAGGTGTCCTGTAGGACCCTGTGGCTCAGCCTCCCTAGTCACCTGAGCTAGGCACTCTAGATGCACCCCTGTGCAGGCTGTGTGCATTGTATTGTTGTAGTTGAGTCTTGATTACTATTGGTGATGCTGGAAGGAATTGACCCCAGGCCAATTGAGTGCGATGACAAGCTGCCACTCTGGTGGAACAGCTGCACACCTGCTGTGATGGAAACACCCCTATGGAGCAGGACTTGCTTCAGTGGGGTTTTGGTGCTCACTGAGTCTGCCCCTTGAGTGTGTTGCTTGTGAATATGTAGAGTTGTAATCTGGCATGGACTGAAGCTGTCCCCTGGGTACACTGACTCTGGGGACCATCTTAAAGATGCAAAGTCAGCCCCTGCCTGTGCTCTGTACCCATCAGGAACTACAGAGAGATCTGTATGGCTGCTACTTGTGTTTTCCTTGGAAGTTGCTAGGAGAGGCCAAGCTGTGAAACCAGGCATGCTGCTGCTAGTGCCTGGCCTGGTGCCTCTTATTGAGAGGAATGGGACACACTGACACCAGCTACTGCTTGTGTGGGAGATTTCATGGACTCCAATAGACCCTAATTTATCACATTTTGTTCATTGGTGATTATATGACAGATGATTAATG
Source organism: Murina feae (assembly GCA_004026665.1). Lineage (NCBI taxonomy): Eukaryota > Metazoa > Chordata > Mammalia > Chiroptera > Vespertilionidae > Murina > Murina feae. The sequence goes on from PVJC01030597.1 coordinate 18,792, forward strand.
AAGTTTGGAGTGAGTATAAATGTTACTCTCCCCTAACAAATAATTGTCCTGAGGGTTAATGATAAACATTCACTACACTAGAGAGTAAGCTTCAAGTAATTTTTCTAGTTAAATATATAATTTATAATTGAATGCATTTATTTAATATAATTTAATTTATAATATTAAATTTTTAAGTATTTAGTATATCAATGCTCTCTCATATATGTAATATATTACAATTACATATTATTATAAATATCCAAATACCAGTCCTTTAATGTGAGTTATCATGGAATAGTTTCATGATGATAAAACCAATGACCTATTTGTAGTAACAGCAGTTAATCTTTTCAAAGCAAAGAAAATTTGAATTAATTTAAGTAAAAAACAAAACAAAAATGAGTTTTTTTTCTCTTTAAATTTTAATCAATAAATATAACACAAAAGATTGGCAGTAGAATTGTGTGATGTTTGCCTTTTAATATATGTCAAGGCTGATATAGCTAAAATAATTTAAATATGTAATCCAAAATTTGTCACCTAATGGTGTATAAGTTCTTGGTTTTCATCACATTTCCCCTGGAGCACCTATGTTTTCAATTGTGTTGTTGATGCTGTCAGTTCAGTGATATTTGTGGCATACATGAGGACTGAGAATGGGAGAAGGAAAAGGATAATGAGTTTAAACAAACTTGGCATCAATGATAACCATAGATCTTAGAAAAATGTCTTTTTTGTCAAGAAACGTGAAGTGTTAAACTGTGACTAGATCTCATACAGAGTGTTGAAAATCAACCTGACATGAATAGAAGTATGCCATAGAAATGGCTTGGGTGGGCCTGAAAGTACAGCTACAATCAGTTGGGAAACCGAGAAGATTGCTACTACCAAGAACAGAATGGGTTCAGAGTAGACTTGAGCAATATGCCATCAGCCATTTCTAAGTTCATGGTCACAGGGAACATTAGACCATGTAAACAGACAATGTGCAGTGATCCCTTATAAAGACTTCACATAAACCACATGAAGCAGAGGGACCAAGACTGGTTTTGAACAATTGCTTTCATATTCATGGGGCTTAGGAAAGTCAGGAGCATTCTGTTCTGATTAAAAAATACTTTTCTTCTCCATATTTACAACATATTTTTACTGACCATATTTCTTATGCTGTACTCTACAATCCCATGACTATTCTGTAACAGCCAATGTGTACTTTCTAATCCCTTCACATTTTTCACCTACCCTCCACTTGTCTGGCAACTGTCAAAATGTTCTCTATATCTATGAATGCTTCTGTTCTGTTTGTTTATTTTTCTTTTTAGATTCAATTATTGATAGGTATATATTTATGGCCATTTTATTATTCATATTTTAATCCTTTTTTTCCCTTCTTCTTAAAGAATACCCTTCAACATTTCATATAATACTGGTTTGTTGATGATGAACTCCTTTAGATTTTTCTTATCTATGAAGCTCTTTATCTGTCCTTTGGTTCTAAATAATAGCTTTGCTGGGTAGAGTAATCTTGATTGCAGGTCCTTGTTTTTGTCACTTTGAATATTTCTTGCCACTCCCTTCAGGCCTGTAAAGTTTTTGTTGAGAAGTCAGCTGACAGTCTCTGGGAACTCCCTTGTAGGTAACTAACTGCTTTTCTCTTGCTGCTTTTAAATGTCTTGCTTTGTTTTTAACTTTTGGTATCTTAATAAGAATATGTCTTGGGGTGGGCCTCTTTGGGTTACTCTTGTTTGGAACTCTCTGTGCTTCCTGGAATTGTAAGTCTATTTCCTTCACCAGGTAGTGGAACTTTTCTGTCATTATTTTTCCAAATAGGTTTTCAATTTCTTGTTCTCTTTCTCTTCTCCTTCCAGTAGCCTCATGATGCATATGTTGATACTAGAGGCCTGGGGCACAAAAATTTGTGCACTCGGGGTGGAGGGAGTCCCTCAGCCCGGCCTGTGCCCTCTCACAGTCTGGGACCCCTCAGTGGTTGTCCTATGATGGCCCCAGTCTGCCAGGCACCTTTTGTGTGTGTGTGTGTGTGTGTGTGTGTGGCCACTGGGGACCTGCCCCCAGCTGCATCTGAGGTTCGGAGCAGTCCTCCTGTGTGTGTCTACCTGCTGGGGACCTGCCACAAGGCACACCATCAAGGCTTGGAGCAGGCACCCCCTCTATGTTGATCTCTCAGACTCTTGCCCTCCCCTGCATGTTGTTCTCTTTTTTGAGCTGTGGCCAGGGCTGGGTACTGCCTGCTTCCCAAGCTTGCCTACTGCCCATCTTCCTCCAGCCACCAGAAAGCAGGGAAAACCCTGCCTCGTGGTCAGGCCAGC
>PVJC01030598.1:0-21103 GCA_004026665.1 Murina feae
TATGAAATGCTGAAAGGTATCCTTTGAGAATGAGGAAGAAGAAAAAGGAAAGTAAAAATTATGAACAACAAATATATATCAACGAGTGAATCTAAGAATCAAGTGAATAAAAAATCTGATGAACAGAATAAATTGGTGAATAGAATAGAATCAGAGGCATAGAAAGGGAGTGGACTGACAATTTTCGGGGGTTAAGGGTTTTGGGGATGCATGAAGAGACTGGACAATAATTGTACACCTATGGATGAGGACAATGGGGGGCCAAGGTCAGAGGTTGGGGTGGGAATTGGGAGGAGGGGAGCTATGGGGGAAAAAAGAGGAACAACTGTAATAATCTGAACAATAAAGATAAATTTAAAAAAAAGATTAAAAACGATAGTGTGGCAAAGAATTTGTCAGTTATCTGGCATAATTAGTGCTCAATAAATGGTAGTTATTATTTTTTAAAAATTATACAAATTTTATAATAAGGTTGCATCTGATTGGTTAATTCTTGGTACCAGAAATCCTTATACACAAGCACTTTGTGGCGTGGAATTTTAATGTAAGTCTCCCCAAATCTCAATATTTATTTGGGGGATTGGTCCAGGATTTTAGACTTAGTTTCAATTTTTAATTGTGCCTTACATTAAATTAAATCAAAGTTTCTCTACATTGGCATTATAGACATTTTGAACTGGATCATTCTTGGCGGGGGTGGGGGGGAAAGAGAGGAAGGGAGAGGAGACTATCCTCTGCATTGTAGGATATTTAGCAGCATCGTGGCCTCCATTCACTAGATGCCAGTAGCTGCTTCACAGTTTAACAATTGAGAGTGCATTTAGACATTGTCAAATGTCCCCTAGAGGACAACATTGCCTCAGATTGAGAACTGTATTAAATCATTATTGAGTAACTAACCCTCATCATTCTTTCCAGTAACTTGAGAAATATCAGAAATTCATCACTCTAGATGGATGGATGGATAGATGAATGGAAGGATGAATGGGTGGATGGATGGATGGATGGATGGATGGATGGATGGATGGATGGATGGATGGATGGATGGATGGATGGATGGATGGATGGATGGATGGATGGATGGATGGATGGATGGATGGATGGATGGATGGATGGATGGATGGATGGATGGATGGATGGATGGATGGATGAATGGAAGGATGGATGGGTGGGTGGATGGATGGATACATACATACATACCTTCATGCTTTGCTTACTTGAGATGAATTAGGACATCGCTGTACTTGGTGTCAACCCCTGAAGAAGAGATGCTTCCATGTAAATATTTCCCTGCTGCTCAAGTCACATGTTAGCATTCTTCTCATTTTACAAGGAAAGAATTTCCTGATCTATTATTTCATTTGAGCCCAACAATCCATTAAAAGGGAAATAATTATTGCTCCAATAGGTATTTAGATGGAGAAATTGAGGGCCATGGAATAAAAATGATCATCTTCAGGGCTAAACTTCAAATTCTGTGCTGCTCCTCTTCCTGTTATGAAAAGCTTGCCTCTGTCTCCCCCTTATTATAACCCTCCCTTGGTGGATAAACACTAGGGATGGAATCGTAAGGATAACAATGCTTAAATGCCAACACCTAAAATGGCATTTAATCTAGTCAATATCTAGAAAATGGATTACCCCTTCCCAGAGTACATTGTACTTTAATCTAATTAAACTCACAATTTTCCATTAAAGTTAACTTCCTGTTTATAGGGCATGCAGGAGATAGAGGAAGGAGTTAGACACTAGTAGGGAACAATCAATCAAATCCAGAAGTGGGGAATCTACTCTATAAGAAAACTGTGGTCTGAACTCTTCCAAAAAGTCAGCATCTTGAAAATAAACATTCAAAAAACAAAACCATTTAGGGTCTATGTTAGATACTTGTGGAAAGTATTTTGGGATAAAGCACTATGATAACGCAAATGCATCAGCACCAAAACAACAAAGATAGATAGATAGATAGAATAGTAAAATACTAACTTTAAAATATTTTTACAGTATATTTTATTAATTTTAGAAAGGAAGGAAGAGGGAGAGAGATAGAAACATCAATGATGAGAGTCATCAATTGGCTGCCTCCTACATGCCCCACACTGGGGATCAAGCCTGCAACCCAGGCATGTGCAATGACCAGGATTTGAACCCTGACCTCCTGGTTCATAGGTTCATGAGCAACCACTGAGACATGCCAGTAAGGCAAAATATTTTAATAGAAAATGTATAGAAGAACCCACAGGTCTTTTACGATGGGGGGTTCCATGGTTATGCTTCAAGCACCCTATGAACTCCCCACAGCTGTGAGCAACATTCTGTGCACAGTAGTAGCTATTTTTTTTTCTGGAGAGAGGTTGTATAGTTCTTGTCCAACTTTTCCTAAAGGGTCCCATGACTCCAGAAAGTCTGATGCCTTGGTTTGTCTGGAGATTTTAGGTCTCCTGGCAGCAGAGGTGTGAGAACTTTGGACTTCTAGATATTACCCTGCTGCTCAAATCATATGTTGGATATGGCTGCCTAAAGTCACACGATCTTAGAACTGAAGGGAGACTTAGGAGTGATCTAATTCAACCCTGAAGACAAAAACTCTGAAATAGGCCTGCCTATTTACTTAGTGGTAGAGGCAGAGGCAAAGTCTAGATCTGATTCCCAGGTTACCACTTTGTTTATTGAAAAAGGTCAGGCAATTTACTTAGTGATAGAGGAAGAAGCAAAGTCTAGATCTGATTCCCAGGTTACCCACTCTGCTTATTCAAAGAACCAGCCTTGTCTGTCAGTCACTTACCTCTTCCAATTTCTATGTTGACTCGACCAGCCAACAAACATCCTTATGCAGGTCACACAGCCCACCTGCCCTGCTTTCCCTCTTCGTTCCTTCTCTGATATCCCCTCTACTAGCCTACCTGGTTTACGCCTCACCTGCAACATGGTCTCCTCGGGGTTCTACTGACACAAGCAGCACACACAACATTGGGCCTTTGCTCTGCTGGTCCTTCCTGCAGTGCTCTTCCTCCAAGTACTTGCTTCGCTAACTGCCTCACCTTCACGTCTGCTGAGGTCTTTCCATGTGTCTGACCACCTGTTTAATACTGCAGCTCCCTCCACCCCCACCCCTAACAATACTTGGTCTTACTGCTTATTTTTTCCTTATCAATTGTCACCCCAACAACCTATACAATTTTCCGTTTATTCTACTTTTGTTCATTGTTAAAGTTCCCCTTAGAACACAAGCTCCACAAGGGCAGAGGTCTTTGTTTTATCTGCTGATATATCTCAAGTGCCCAGAGCAGTGCCTGGCACAGAGATGATACTCAATCCTGGAAATTTTGCTGTCTGCAAATCAGGACTTAATTTCAACTTGTCTTAATAAAGAAGACCACAAAGAGGAAAAAAAAGATATGTACGAAACATGGGGTGGAGAATTATACTGGGTATTTTCATTATTTAAAAGGTTGGATTTGCCCTAGCTAGTTTGGCTCAGTGGATAGAGAGAGCGTCTGCCTGCAGATTAAAGGATCCCGGGTTTGATTCTGGTCAAGGGCACATGCCCAGGTTGCTGCAGGCTTAATCCCCAGGAAGGGGCATGCAGGAGGCAGCCAATCAATGATTTCCTCTCATCATTGATGTTTCTATCTTTCTCTTCCTCCCTTCCTCTCTGAAATCAATAAAAATAAACATTTTTAAAAAATATATTTTATTGATTTTTTACAGAGAGGAAGGGAGAGGGATAGAGAGTTAGAAACATCGATCAGCTGCCTTTTGCACATTCCCTACTGGGGATGTGCCCACAACCAAGGTACATGCCCTTCACCGGAATCGAACCTGGGACCCTTCAGTCCGCAGGCCGATGCTCTGTCCACTGAGCCAAACCGGTCAGGGCAAAATATACATTTTTTAAAAATAAATAAATAAAATAGAAGGTTGGATTTAAGTTTTGGTTTGATGAAATACATGAATGGGTACAGAACTGGTAGCTCGACCCTATTTTGCACAATGTCAGCTAGCTCTGCTCTGTACACAAAACAGATTAGCAATATCTCTTCCAGCCTGAGGGCTTATATGTTGCAATTCTCTTGCAGTAAGTTCCTAAATATTTAATATTTGAATGACTTCCTAATAAGGTGTTGATTTACTACATCACAGGCATAATTAGGAGGCATCAATTCAGGTCTTTCAGGATTAAGTTTAAAGCTCAAAAGCTTAGCTTCTAGAGCCAAACAAATCAGCAAACAGCGTGTGCATGAGGCAGAGGAACATTTACACACAAGCTCAGACTTGCAGCTGTGTTTTTCTAAGACCCCCTCCCTCCCCCACCCTTGCGTTGGGCCCACTGGGTTTCATCTTGTTCTGTGTGTGTTATTGAAGGCAAGATGAACCAAGAGTGCTGAGCGCAGCGTGGGGTTCTGAGATGGTTCCATAAACAGTCACTCTTCCGTTTGCTTGCTTCTCTATTTTTTCTCTTTTCATTGGATTTATTGAGGTGACGGGTTAACAAAATTATACGGGTTTCATGTGCACAACTCCACAACACATCATCTGTACACAGTACTGTGCATTCACCACCCCAAGCCAAGCCTTTGTCCACCACCATTTGTCACCCTAATTCCCTCCTCCTCCTTCTTTCCCCCAGCCTCTTACTCTGCATCTTCTAAGCTTTGGAAGGAGACCCTGATCTAGTATTTATGAGATCCACTCCTATCTCCAAGTGTGGATGTGGCTGCTCATTGTTAAATTTGACCAGAAACTAAGGCTAAACCATAGAGAGGAAAGTGTGTCAGCTAAACACTCCGAGTGTTTTGCTGGCAACATTTCATTGCAAACATGTGTCTATCAGCTTGCCGTGACCTCAAGTTGTAGATGAACAAATGGACTGACTGGGAAGGGATCTTGAAAAATTAGGACAAAATGTGCCCAGGTTTTCTTTCCCCATCCTCAGCATGTTGCACACCTGGGCCTTTCAGAAAATTTCCCTCAAATCACAAAATTCTTCTCTGTGGAACAATCCCATTCCTTTTTCAGTGCAAGGTTACCTGAACCATTACTGGTCTCCATTCATAGTGACAAACCATCGCCACATATTTCTGGTTAGCCAGACATAAGGAAAGGAGGTTCAATGAGAAGTTCCTTAAAAATAAAAAAATAAAAAGCCTTCCTTTTGTGGTATTGCCATCATTCATATCATTCATTAAAAAACTACTGAATGATTACTGTGTGTTTTAGAAAAAGCCAAGCACTGAAGAAACAACAGGACAAAAACACTGCTCCCATCTAAGAGTTTATAGTCTAGTCTAGCCTGGCCAGTGTGGCTCAGTGGTTGAGGATCGTCCCATGCACCATGACGTTGCCAGTTAGATTCCCGGTCAGGACACATGCCCAGGTTGCAGGCTCATTCTCCACCATGGGGTGTGCAGGAGGCAGCCGGTTGATGTATCTCTCGCATTGATTTATTTTATTTTATTATTATTTTTATTTAATTGACTTTTTACAAAGAGGAAAGGAGAGGGATAGAGAATTAGAAACATCGATGAGAGAAAAACATGGATCAGCTGCCTTGTGCACACCCCTGCTGGGGATGTGCCCGAAACCAAGGTACATGCCCTTAACTGGGATTGAACCTGGGACCCTTCAGTCCACAGGCTGACGCTCTATCCACTGAGCCAAAGCAGTTAGGGCTTGCATTGATGTTTCTTTCTCTCCCTCTTCCTTCCTCTCTCTCTAAAATCAATAAAAACATATTTTTAAAAATAATAATAATAAGAGAATGGCAAATTGCCCTGGCTGGGTAGTTCAGTTGGTTAGAGCATCATTCCAATTCACCAAGATTTCAGGTTCAAGCCCAGTCAGGGCACATACAGGAAGTAACCAACGAATGCATAAGTAATGCAACAGTCGATGTTCTCTTTCTCTCTGTCTATCTCTCCCCTGCAACCTCCACTCTCTCAAAAATCAATGGAAAATTTATCCTCAGGTAGGATTAACAACAACCAAAATGCTCAATACTTTTTTATTTTATTTTTTGTCAAGCATGGAGCCTTTATTTTACATGTCATTTCCAAAGAGGACAGTTTGTAAGTCAGCAGCCAACAATTTCTAAGAGAGAAAGTGACAGCAAAGGTAACTGGCTCAAGTCCCTCTGTGTACGCCATGTACATTTCATGTCTGAGTACCTTGTGTGTCTGGCTTAAGTGAAGGTAAGGCAGGGTAGATTGTGCAAACAAGAAGTCTCTGTTTGCGCATCACACAAAATGTACAACCTGAAATGTGGATGTGCAACAGAAATTTCCTCAAGCAAAGAAGTTTCCTCAAGCAACACATACAGAGCAACTGGGCAGAGAGAATGGATAATGTCCTAGGGCAGTGAGGTTAGCGCGTTGATCAAGAACCCCAAGCAGGAGGAGCCATCCCAGTGGCAGAGCAGGCTAGGAGGGTAAGCAGCAGCCAACTCTAGCTACCTTAGTTCCTTCCTGCCTTCACTGTTTGTTGAGCAGCAGAAATGAGGGTGGCACTGGGAGGGATGACACTGGGATGGCCAATGGCTCCAAATGCCACATCAGTGGTACAGGTCAGCTTTGCCCTCTGCCCCGAGCTCATCTGGGCTGCACTCTCTTCAAAATCCTTGATGACTTCTTGTTTGCCAATTCTGAACTTGAAAGGTTTGTGTCTGTCTCTGGATAAATCAAATTTCTTTTCATTTAGGAGCATTCCTGTGTAGTGCAGTGCACACCTCTGGTCCTTCTTGGGGAATGTCCTCCATCTCCCGGGGAGATGGTCTCGATCTCCTTGCCCATTTCGGTCCCAGTGGCCCCGCCTCCAAGGGTTCCCATTACTGCCCTGACCCTGGCTTGCTTACTCTGGCTCCAGATCCCTCTGGAGCTCTGACTCACCTCCCGGTCACCACTCTCAATAAATATTTGCTGACATGAATAACACCAATGATCCTGTGTGACCTGAAAGCAGCCTACTTAATGTCAAAGTCTCTTCTAATCGGTAAGTCTGAGAACCAATCAAAGTTTTAAAAATGACTATCAATCCTGATATGGTAGAATTAATTTTTAATTCCTAAATTTAATTCTAAATATTGTCACAACCTGAGGAAGATGGTTTAGGCACAGATGACAAGCTTAAAAAAACTCAAATATATATATATATATATATATATATATATATATATATATATGCCTAAGTGACTGGCTGAACAGCCAATCGGCCAACCAGCCAACTGTCCAAGAGCTATGATGCTCACTGATCACCAGGGAACAGATGCTCAATGCAGGGGCAGAAACTACAGGCATGGAAACATGGAACAGAATGATGAATCTCAGAGGGAAGGGGGGAGGTAGGAGGGTGGGAAGAGGTTAACCAAAGATCTTATATGCATACTAGAAGCCCTCAGCCTGGCCTGTGCCCTCTTGCACTCAGGACCCCTCAGGGGATGTCAGGCTGCCGGTTTCAGGCCATTCCCCACAGGCCAGGCCAAGGGACCCCACGGGTGCATAAATCCGTGCACTGGGCCTCTAGTAAATAAATAAAAAAGGACTTCCTGTCCCTTCACGCCAATGTGCCGGTGGGCGAGCGGGAAGTCCGAGTTAACTCGACTAATAAAGGCCCTCATGTTTTTACAGCGGTTTTGGGGCTCACTCGTGGTCTTTGGGGATCACGACATTTGGGGGCTCGTCCAGGATCCCCAAGACCTCCGAGGGACTCCCGAACCGGAGAGCTGATTGACGCAGTATGCGTCTTGTCTGTCTTGTCTATCTTTTTGTGTGAGCTCATTTCTGAAATGGTTATGCCTGAAAGAATTTAGGCAAGATGTTGCCGGTGAATAAGTTACAGCAGGCAGGAAGCTGGAAGACGTTCCATGCTTCCCAGGAGGGATCGGAAGTGGCCTTCCACGAATCTGGAGAGATGGGACATGCCTCTCCATGAATTAAGATCGGAGGGACGGAAATTTCCCTCAAGGATTTCAGACAGGAGAGAAGGGTTCGCCTCTTTAGGGTCTGAAACGAGACGGGTTGCTCCCGCTTTCAGTTTTGCTTCCACGGAGTTGGAAGGTTGTCTGTTTCTGTGTTTCTGTGTTTTATTCTGTTCTGGAGAATTGGGTACTGTTTCGTTTATCTGCTTAACTGCTCTGTTTGCTGTGGCAGGGTGCCAGCAGCTGTTTTTCTCCCCACAGGTCACAACCTCCAAAAAGGAGGCTACTGAATGGTTTACTGAATGGTTTTCTGAAACTCTGCTGTTTTTATGTAAACGTAGTACTCCCCGGTGTAAAAGTGTTTCTCTGTTTGCTCCTTTCAACCGGGTCCCTCCCTGCAACATAGTAACAGCTTCAGTTTTGGAGTTGCTCAAACCTTACCGCCTTGAGTCAGGTTCTCTGTAAAATCTGGTGAGCTTTACTAACAAAGGGCTGGTTAATTGCCGGAAAATGGCCAGAGGGGTGCCTCAGGCCTAGGTCATAGAAATCCAGCTGAAGGCTCAGGCAGGAATGTGCTTAATTTGCATTTTAAATTCCTAAGGTTTCCAGCAAAAACTGCTTCTCGAAAGATAAAAGTCTTGATCTAGATTTACAGTATAAAAGTTTAAAATATTCTCTTTGAATGTATATTGTCTGAGTTCTGTCTCGTGAAATCATGTAATATAAACAAGTTAAAGGGGTTTGTTCGGGCAGCTGAATGGCCCGGGGCAATGCACATGGTTCTCATGGGATGCCATCTTGGAAAGGTGGTGCTGCCCCCTCCCTCTGAATTAGACAATCACAAAAGGAAATGTTGCTTACTGAACTAAAATGGGATATTTTTAATTTGCCCGCTCTTAGTTTTTATTACAGAAGGTTTATTATACTTCGTTGAATGTATATTTTCTTGACAGTAAGAGTGTACTTAAAGTGTATTGATAAATGTATGCACCAAGGTTTTAATGGGAAATGTTATCTTTCTTTATTGTTTAAATATGCATCTTTGTTGCTTGCTTAATGTTGTTTATCTAGTGAATTTCTGTTTGGGTATGAATGTGTTGCTAATCTAAGAAATGCTGGCTGTTTAAGGTTTCTAAAGTGAAAAATTTTATACAAATTGCTGGACATATGACAAAAAGAATAAAAGCAAAGACAGTGGGAATTAAGGTTAAAAATAAGAACTAAGCTAGTAAATGGGAAATTACTAAATTTGGCTAGTCTGAGTGCAGTGGTGTCTTACAACTAATTGATCACAGCCAATCTAGTCCTGTGCCAGAATACTCTTTAAGCACCTCCCTATGATGTGTGTATAGACTTACCATGTGTCATGTGTAGTAGCAGAAGATTTAGCTGTTAGAAGTGGCCACAGTGTAAGTATAGTAATCTTAATTTTCTTACAGATTTGAATTCAGTTGTCAAAAGGACAGGTGCCCAACTGGACAAAGAATACCATCAGGTTTTTGTGTCTATTGAGAGACGATTGTATACTGTCTTGCAGGCCTGTGTGACCATGGCACAAACCTCAACTGTAGGAACAATTAAGCCTAAGAGTTCTAACTGACTGAAAAGTGTGAAAAGTGTGGTTTTGGTGTATAAAGAAAAATGTTAAAAGTTAAATGAATGATAGGTCAGTAAGCTGGGATGAGTAGAATAGGGAAACTGAGCAGAAATTTTGTCTTCCCTAAACCAAGGACACTTGGGAGAGGCCTGGTTGCTGATCTGCCGTGGGAACTGCCAGATGGCTCAGCACAGCTTCCCCTGGGTGGAGAGACCTCCCCGATGGCCCTCTCCCTGGCAGTGCCGGGGTAAGGAAGAGTGGAGATTTTAAAGTCAGTATCATTTCTACAACAGTGTCTCATAGTTATTGATTATAGGTGATTTGAAATGCTGCTTAATCCTATTTTAGAAAACGCACTTTTGTATTTGTAAAGAAAGAATTCTCGCTTTCCTCGGGGCCTGGCTAAGAACCACGCTCCAGTGCTAATCAAGGTAAAGCCTGGAGCAGTCTGTTCTTCATCAGACAGGGCTCCGAGAGACTTGACCCTATTGTATCCAGTTAGAGTGCTGGATCATCCAATCAATGCTGGGGCCCCCGCCAGTAGGTGAGGGGATCCCAAGGTGGTTGCTGGGCATGGAGGCCATAGGGGCATAGCTTCTCCTGCCCCATGGTGGGACCCAGGCAACACAGCTCAGATCTGGACAGAGAGCTGTTGCAGGGTATGGAAACTTCACAGAGGCAAAGGGCAACTGGGCTGCAGATGAAGCAGCCTGGAAGACTGCCCTGGAAACCAGTGGGGCCTCTACAGATTAAAGAAACTAATTCTACTCAAGTTCTTGCAGGCTTTACAGCCTACCCGGAGGGAAGTCCAGAAGCCCAGGGGCGGCAGTGGCGGCGGTGGCAAGGATCGGCACACCAGGGCTGCAGACAGCGCCCCCTACCCCGGGGACAGCAGGAACGGCGCGAACTGTGGCGGTGCCTGGACGGAGGCAGCGGAGGCAGCAGCGTGTTCAAGCTATAGGCGGCCGACACCCTGGATGGCGAGAAGCAGTGGCAGCTCATCGTAAAGAAAGCACTGGACCCCGAGCAGAGCGACTTGTAGGAGCTGACCCTGTGGGTGCGTGACGGCTGGGACCCGACAACAACAGCCCCTGCTTCGAGAAGAGCGTGTACGAGGCCGACCTGGTGGAGAACAACACCCTGGGCACCCCCATCCTGACCTGGACGTGGGGGTCAACGGGCGGCGCCACCACCAAATCGGTGTGGCGGCTGCTGTGCCTGGACGAGGCGTCAGGCTGGCTCAGCATCCTGACCCCGAAGAAGTAAGCCAGCTGCGCTTCACCGTCATGTCCCACGACCGTGAGCAGCCCCACCAAGAACCAGGAAGAGAACGGCATGGTCACCTGCACGGTGGGAGGGGACATGCCCTTCCAGCTGAAGCCGGCCAGCGACACGGAGGGCGACCAGAACCGGCCAGCGACCGGCCAGACAGTGGTGGAGGTCTCCAGGATGGCCACCGTGCTGGCCACCGACAACGACAATGGCAAGAACACAGAGGTCGCCTACTCGCTGATGCCCTCGGTGATGGGGGTGTTTGCCATCGACTACACGATGCTGGACCGCGAGCAGACGGACAGGTACGAGTTCAAGGTACACGCCAGGGACAAAGGCTTCCTTGTGCTGTAGGGCAGCACCACGGTGATCGTGCAGATGGCCGACAAAGAACGTGATGCAGGAGTGGGTGCCACCGCTCCCAAGTGAGGGCAGCCCAGAAAGGGCTGCGTGTGCCCACCTCTGGGGCCGCCCTCGCGGATGGCAGGAACCTCCAGACAACCTTGGCTGCGGTCAGAGAGGAGCTGAGAGTAAGTCCTTAGCAGGGATGTCATGTTGGACAGGCTCACTGTCCTGGAACTGCTTTTCACATTCATCGAGTCACCGCAGCAGACCTGGGCGCCCGGCAGCAGGTTCCTGATGCAGCATCAATACCAGCCAGCCCGTGCCCTGCCCGGAGATCTGCGGAGGAGGCTATCTTCTGGGACATCTTCATCCAGTAAGCAGACGAGGCAGAGGCGACTGCGTGGCTGTCCTGCAGCAGGGCCGGATTCTCAGCCTGCTGGGGTTGGACAGCCTGCAGGATGCAGCTTGCACCGTGGCCCTGATGAAGACCTGCGTCCCACAGGCATTTCCTCTCCAGGGACAACCGAGCCAGCTTCGAGGGGCTCCTCCAGACGCTGGAGCAGAACCGGCGCCGCCTGTGCCTCCGCCTGTGTCTGGTGGGTTGCGAGGTCACAGATGCCACCTTGGAGGAGGTGCTTCTGATGCTTCTGCGAGATCCCAGAGAGCAGTCAGATGTGGCCCCAAGGATGGGGTTGGAGGCGCAGAGCCGAGGCCTCCGGCGTCCACTCTGTCTTGCACGTTGGTGCCTTTGCCAGCACCTTCATGCAGGCGGTTGCCTGCACCTGCGAAGCAGCCCCGGCACAAATGCCTGGGCCCCCTCCCAGGCTGACTTCTGGGGCCACATAGAAGTGCCTTTTGGTGCCCGGGGAGAGCCCCGGGCTGGGGGCTGGTCTTTTGGAGGGCGAGGCCAGGATTCCACTGTGACCTCAGACCTGTCAAAGCTAGAGGACATCTGCTTGATAGGAAGTACCTGGCAGGAGTGTGGGGGGCCCTGCTACGGAGGGCACCTCAGGCCCTCTTCCTCGTATGTGGGGCACAGAGAAGAGAGCTCTGCCCCATGCAGCAAGGAACATGTTTTGAATTTTGGGGGAAAGGTGAATGAACAAAATTCTCCCCCCTCAGGACCTTAAGGGAAAGGAGTACCTAGAAGAGTCAATGATTTGACTCATGTACATAAAACCAAGGGGGGAATGTAAGGGCGGAAGGGTGGTGCGAGAGTGCAGACCTGCCAATAGGGATGCAGAGGAAATGCCCTGCCCAGGACCTTCCCTCAACCAATCAACAGGGGCCACACACGTTACCCCACCCACTACTTCCAGCCCTATAAATCCTTTGTTTTCCTCAAACCTGCACTTCCTGTCCCTTCGCGCCGCTGTGCCGGTGAGTGAGCGGGAAGTCCAAGTTAACTCGACTAATAAAGGCCCTCATGTTTTTACAGCGGGGGGGGGGGGGGGGGGGGGGGGGGGGGGGGGGGGGGGGGGGGGGGGGAGGAGGAGGGGGTACCCTCTCTGTAATGCTGTCCTGCTATGTTGTGTAAGTAGAATTGTATTTCAAACAAATGTCTCCCCACGTGTCTATTTCTATCTTGGTTGATTGAATGCATTCAACGTGTTCATTGTTCAGCCTCAGTTTTGTCATCCTATTTATTTTTTGTGAAACTCTATTTCAAAATGTAACTCTCTTCAGAAGAGTGTCTACCCATTTGCCTGCAACCGTCCTCAATGGAAGGCACTTGGCGTGCGCCTGCACAAGGCCAGTTCCAGGCACACACCTGGCACATAATGCTCTGCCCTCTCAGGTGCACCCTCTGGGTAAACACAAGCTCTTCTGAGCTGCCGCCACCACCAAGGGTTCCAGTTTCATGTCGCTGTATCTCTGATGCCAGTACTAAGGACAGTGAACTTTAAAAACAACCTTCCCTTTCTTCTCTAATCAGGTAGGGAAACAAAGCCCAGTCAGGAACCGATTAAGTGAAAGAGAGTGTGGCTAAATCAAATAAACAATGAACTTAACTTTCTCTGACACTGGTCTCCAGAATCTCCTGACAGGTGCCAGGATCTATGGGACAGGCTGTTTTGGAGAGCCTGGCTGAGTGGGCGATTGTACAGCATTTAAGCAGGTGCAAAGAAAGAAAAATAAGGGGATGGCATCCTCTACTTATACTACTACCTTCCTCCTACCACCCACTCTTGAACCTTAAAAAGCTTAGGAGCCAGGCCGTCAGAATCATTCTCCCTAGGGCACTCCCAGGCAAAACTGGAAACTCTCGAACTTGGGAGTTTTGAGATCTCAAGTGTAAAAGCTTTGTTTTACTGATGGGAAAACAGGCCCAGAGAAGGAAGGAGACTTTTGCCAAGATGATAGGCCAGCTGGTAGCAGAGCTGGCAATAGAACCCAAGATCCTCTTGACACCCCCATACCTACCCAAAATGTGGTCTTGCCCCCCAAAAGCAGCTCCTTTCCTAGTTTTGCTGTCGCTGTCAGGAGCCCGTTTCTTCCCATTCAGTGGGCCAGGGGATCTGGGAGCCATTAACTATTACTTTTTATCCCACACTTCCCGTCAGTGAATCCTATGGAATCTTACTTTAAATTATCTTATTCTAATCCAGTTGCCATCATCCTGGGCAGCGCTGCCTCAGTCGTCCTCCCGTGGCCTCCCTGCCTCTGACCTCTCTCCGGGTCCATCTAGCAGACAGCTAACATACTGACCAGAGCTAACGATGGTCACTCGTCTCCATTCATTATCTCATTTGCTCTGCAAAAAAATAAACAAACAAAAAAACAAACAAAAAACAAAAACAAAGCAAAAAAACCCTACAAGCTGGATGCTTTTATCATTCCCATTTCGTAGATGAGAAAACTGAGGCAAAGGCAGTTAAATAATATGTCTAAAATTGTGGCAGAACTGGAATTTTTATTTTTGTTGTTCTACTTATTTATGCATTCAATGGTTGATTCTTGAATGTGTTTGGTGACAGATTAGGGAGGTGGGAGAAAGCAAATGACGGGGCGGCGGGGAGCCTCTGGGATTGGATGAAAAGTAAAATGATATGCAGACTTCTTTTATATTAGCGGGTACGGGATAGTTAACAGTTAATGATTAACCTTATATGTGGCTTGGGGTAGGGGTGGGTCAAGGGGGGGAAAAGAGGGAATATCTATAATACTTTCAAGAATAAAGATAAATGTAAAAAAACAATTAACATGATGAAACAATGAGAGGATTTATGGTCTCTGTCCTGGTGCACTGGTTGTGCCTTGTGAGGTCTGGAAAAAGGGGAGCTCCCCAGACTTTCCAAGGAAATGTTAATGGGGTCCCCGGGGAAGAATGGTGTCCTCTGCGGGCAGTGGCGGATCTGTCTTTGGATGGCTGGCCGTCTGGCTGGGTCGAGTCAACAGGAGGCGGGCAACCGAAGTCTCACAAACGGAGGTTCGGCTGTTCTGCCGTCCGGCGTGGAGCAAGGCGGCGTGGAGCGTGGATCAGGAGGATGGTAGATGTCTGAAGTCGGGGACCTGTTTTTTAAGCCTGTTCTGGCCCACGGCAGTCCAGGCGGCTATTAGTAACATATCAGAACTGGGATTTTTAAACCCCAGGTAGTTTGGTGCCAAAGTCCAAACTCCAAACTATACCATATTGCTTTTTTCTGAAGCACAATATAACCACGTCACTCCTCTGCTTCAGTGGCTCTCCTCTGCCTGTGGCAGTTCAAAGTCCTAGTTGGACACTCACTGAATGCTTGGGTTCTCTCGAGCCTTCAGGTAAATTAATTAACCTTTCAGTGTCTCCATTTCCAGATCTGTTAGCTGAGGATGATCAGAATAGTAACCACCCCTTGGGGCTGCCCTGAGGATTAAATGAGGTCGCCCAGGTAAAACACTTAGCTCAGTTCCCAGCACAAAGTGACTCTGATTGATGTTAGCTGCCTTTGGACCCTATTTTTCTCAACTTCCTTATAGGACTCCTCTGACTAGGATGTTGCTGCAAACAGTGCTTGTTGTCAAACTGCCGGTGCAGTTTCCCTCTTCCTAGAAATTTTCCCCACTCCTACTGGCATATGAATGCAAAGCTTCCCATCCTCTAGTCTCCCTTCTGCAGTGGCCCCACAGGAATCCAAATTCCTGGAACACTCATTGGCACCATACTTCTCTTTTCACACTACCTCATTTGTTTATTCATTTGTTAATCGCTTATTCTAGTGACTCCTCTAACAGTAACAATAATTGTATTTGACATCATACTTTACAGAAGGCTTCCCGCACAACTGTGCCTCTGTCAATCTTTACTAGAGCCTTGGACGTTCCCACCTTAGAGTGGCTTTAGTTTCCTCAGCTGTTCATCCCAGGGACCATGGGGTGCAGGGTGATGATGCATATGGGAACCCCATCTTCAGAAGGCTGGCAGCTTTGTATGCAAAGCAAGGTCTTCCCACACATGGTGACCATCAGGGCAAACAGTGGCAAAGTCTGGTGGAGGAGACGAGAGATGGTGTCACTATTTTTCAGGCACAAGCATGGCTCTGGCTGGGCATTTCTAGACTTCACCAAGCAGAGCCTGCAGCAGAAGCAAACACACCCTCCCTGAAGGGAGACTTTCGCAAACAAAAGCTGCTTGCTCTCCAGAAAATCCTTGATGTCATGAGAGGCTGAAAAAACAGCTCTGGGAGAAACATGGACTGGACTGCCGCCTCTCCAGGTGGCCGGCTCTGCCCTGGCTGACCTCTTTCAGCATAAGGCTGCAGGCCACGTGGCACAATCTCCTGATCTCAATTCCGTTTCCTGAGGGAGAGGGCTGACTTTTATAAATTTGATAAATTTTGATAAATATAAATTACCTGGAAGATTTTGCTTTACGGGGCTGATTTTGTTTTAACATGCCTATTGACTTTCTTTTATCGAGCCGGTGAGGCGGGCTTGGGCAACAGAAGCAGTGGCTCAGGAAGGCAAAGTGGCACTCGGTCTCCGAGGAAGACTTGGGAGGGGCCCTTCTACAAGGAGGCATGGGGAACCCCCTAATCATTTCAGTAGTACTGAATGAGTCACCTGTCAAGGAAGGTCGCTCTGTCAAAGAGGCGGATGTCAGTCCTTCAGGGAGGTCTTGATTTTTTCCCTTCACTATATTTTTACAACTGTAATTGAATATACAACTAGGGGCCCAGTGCACAAAAATTTGTGCACTCAGGGTGTCCCTCAGCCTGGCCTGTGCCCTCTCCACAGTCTGGGACTCCTCAGGGGATGTCCACCTGCTGGCGTGCCTGGCGAGCCTGGATGAGAGGCTGATGGCTGTTTACAGGCTGGCTAAGTCCCCCAGTATGGACCCTCACCCCATTGGAGTGTGGCCAGCCTGGGTGAGGAGCTGAAGAGTGTTTATAGGCTGCTCACAGTCCCTTCAGGTTTTGGGTCCCTACTGGGGTACCTGGGCAGCCTGGGTGAGGAGCTGAGGGGCGTTTTCAGGCTGCCCACAGTTCCTTCAGGTTTTGGGTCCCTACTGGGTGGGGGGCTGAGGGCCATTTTCAGGCTTTCAGGCTGCCCACAGCTCCTATTGACCCAACGTCCCAGCAAGCCTGGCTGGAAGCAGGTTTCTGGGGTTTATTTATCTTCTATAATTGAAATTGTTGCTTTAAGCCAAGGCCTAGGCAGGTAACAAAGCCTCCTGTTGGCTTCAGCTTCGTGGCTTCTATAATTGAAACAATGTTGCAACTATGTTTCTGTGAGCAGAGAGAGGCCCAGCCGGCCTAGGCAGACAGTTTACTCCTGGTGCAACGGAAGCCTCCTGTTTACTCTAGCTCTGTGACTGCCGTCTCCATCTTGGCTGGGTTAATTTGCACACAATCACTCTGATTGGTTGGTGGGTATGGCTTAGGTGTCCCATAGAAATGGTCAATTTCAATATTACTCTTTTATTAGATAAGATAGAAATCAGTTTCCTGGGTAGTGGCACTATCTAGCAATTTTACATCAACATGTATGTCCTCTGACTCAGAAATTTCACTTCTAAGAATACATCTTAAAAACTTATGATCAAAAAATACAAAAATTAAGTAGGATACACAAGGCTATTCATTGCAGCATTATTGGAAGTAGCAAGAGACTGGAAATCAGCAATGGCTATAATGGGGACTGATAGATAAACAGGGTGCCAATGCACAACAGAGTACTATGCAACTGGGAAAAGAAAGGAATATTTCTATATTGCATGGAGTGACCATCAAGATATATCATTACGTCTGAAGTGCCAGAAAAAAAATATTATTATCATATGCTATCATTAGGGAGATGTGAATATATTACATATGCTTATCTACACTAATAAAAGAGACAGATGCAAATTGACTGTACCTTTGTGACACCCAATAAACAATCAGGAGTGAGTATGCAAATTAACCCAACAAAGATGGTTGGTTAATTTGCATATACAGGTGCCAGGGTGACAACGCAGGCATTCCACAGAGCTCCAGCCGCTCCGGGCCTCTGGGCAGCATGGGAAGGCAGAAAGGTGGCTCTGGCTGGAGTGAAAGTGGTGCCCGCAGCCTGGGGAAGGAAGGCCCATTCTTGCACAAATCTTCGTGCATCAGGCTACTAGTTTAGTTATAAAAAAAAATAGAAGAAAGATCATTTTAAAATTTAAAGTTATTTATAGAAAAAAGGGAAATACATTGGGACAAAAGCTAGACTTTTCTAAATATATCTTATTTGGTAGATTTGTTTCAGAAGTTTGTAGATACATTGGAAACGTCAAAACAAATTTGGATTTGACAAAACAAAACAAATAAACTTGTTTATCAAGTGGGTGGCACAACTACATATGAGGAATTATTTCAGTCACCTTAATACTTGGGAATTTGACTGTACAGTCCTGATGGATTATCCCCTAAAAACCAAGCCAGCCTTATTCAGAGAGCTCAATTGGTTAGAGCATCATCCCAATACACCAAGGTTGTGAGTTCGATCCCTGTCAGGGCACATAAAGAATGCATCACCCTGATTGGTTTGGCTCAGTGGATAGAGCATCGGCCTGCGGACACAAGGATCCTGGGTTCGATTCCAGTCAAGGGCATGTACCTTGGTTGCAGGCACCTCCCCAGTGGGGCATGTGCAGGAGGCAGCTGATCCATGTTTCTCTCTCATCAATGTTTCTAACTCTCTATCCTTCTCCCTTCCTCTCTAAAAAATCAATAAAATATATATATTTTTTAAAAGAATGCATCAACCAATGAATGCATAAATAAGTGGAACAACAAACTGATGTCTCTCTCTTTCTCAATTAATAAATATTAAAAATGTTTAAAAAGCACAAACCAAAACTTTAAATTGTTTTTAGTAATGAAAAGTGAAATATGGTAGGATTGGTTTTGTTATGCTAAGACCATTAGTATGTATGGTGGAATAAAGCAATGAATGATTTACATTGGTTGTTTTGAAAACTATGATTCTTGTCATGAGAGAATGGAAGTATGGATATAAGACAAAGTTAAATAGAAAATCATTAGTCCTAAATTTAAAATAGAAATATTAGTATGAACTCATAATGTATTTTCTTATAAACAAATTTTTTTTTCTGGAAATCACCACCCATTCAGGAGCAAGAACTTTTTGCACCAAGAATGCAGTCCCTCAGTGCCATTCACTAAAAAGATCCAGAGCTCCCTGGAAAAAAATGGATGATTCCAGGTGTAGAGTCCTGGGAAGGAAATGTATAAAATGAGTCTGGAACATCACATTACACACCAGATAGTAAAAATCCTACCAAGGACTGTAGGATGACATCAATAGGGAGGTGGCCAGCTTTGCCCTGGGTTGTCCTCAAATATACAGCTGCAGGACACATCAGGAGTCAACTCGAAGAGCCTCCCACTAGCCAAAGATGGGATAATATAATTCAATAAGAATTATAACTGCCATGGATTGAAACTCATCACATGTCTTAAACCATAAATTAATAGTAATTATAATTTATTTTTAAATTAAATGTATTGGGGTGATATTAGTTAATAAGATCAAGTAGGTTTCAAATAATTTTTTTAAATTAAATCTTATGGGTCCCCTTTGGTCGGTGCTGAAGATCCATTCATAACAGTATTTTGAAGTCTAGTAAATAGAAAGAATCAACTATTTTACCCTTCAATGAATGATGAATGTGTTTTAGATTAACCACGTAGGTGATCAAGGAAAACTTCTCTTTCTGATGTATTCTAGCTATTAAACGAAAAAGGAGTAGAAGGATGAATTTATCACCACTTTGCAATCCCTAGTGAAGTAATGGACTTGGACTTTGATCATTAATGATTATAAAAAAACAAATAGATATTATCAGATACTAGGTGACTCCTGATGAAATACCAGTCATGAAGAAGTCTTGTGAAAATATATCTGATCAACTACCAAATTGCCAGCATCACTACTCTTGTGCTTTAGGACCATTATCAATAAAATAAGGGTTACTTGGACACAAGCACTCCAAAACCTCCACAGTGGATCTGATAACCGAGGTGGCCCCTGAGTGACTAATGGATGGACGGTAGAATATATAGCATAGAGATACTAAACAAAGGGATGATTCACGTCCTGGGTGGCAGGGATCCAGACAGCAAGAGATTTCCTCATGCTACTCAGAACAGTGAGGAGTTTAAAACTTATGAATTGCTTATTTTTGGAAGTTTCCATTTAACATTTTCATTTTCAGACGGCAGTGAGCACAGGTACTTAAAACCATGGAAACTGAAATTGAGGATAAAGAGGAACTACTGTACTGAAAGCTTCATGGTTGACAATGACATGATGATATCATCTGCCTCAGAATAATCCAGGGAGGGATTAGTGATAAAACATGAGTTATTAATTGTTATGACTGAGTGATATGATCATGGGGCTTCATTGTATTATTTTCTCTCCGTTTGTTTATGATAGAAATTTTTTCTAGTAAAATAAACAAAAGAAAGGAAGAAAGGAAGAAAGGAAGGAAGGAAGGGAGGAAGGAAGGAAGAAAGGAAGGAAGGAAGGGAGGAAGGAAGGAAGGAAGGAAGGAAGGAAGGAAGGAAGGAAGGAAGGAAGGAAGGAAGGAAGGAAGGAAGGAAGGAAGGAAGGAAGGAAGGAAGGAAGGAAGGAAGGAAGGAAGGAAGGAAGGAAGGAAGGAAGGAAGGAAGGAAGGAAGGAAGGAAGACAGTGAAACCACAGTAGAGAGGGTGCCTTTCCTGTGGAGTTTGGGGAGTGTCCTTCTGCCCTGGGGTCTGACTGCTGATATAGCAGTAATAAGGAACAGAAATCATTCTGCAGGATACAGAATAGTAGCTGCTCCTATTGGTAAATTTAGTCTTTTATTCTTTTTTTTACATTTATTCACTAACCAAGAATCAAATGTCTGCTAGGTGTGAGTGTATTTGTGTGTTTTTGAGTGCACCACAGAGCATAAGAACTTATAGGAGCCCAAAGCAGCTATATGACATAGAGAAAGAAAGTGGATTTTGAAACTGGAGCCAGCTACAGTCCTGGCTTAGCCACTTGCTAGCTGTGTGGCTGAGACAAGTTCTAGCCCTGAATCCAGTTTCCTCAGTAAACGGGGATAACACTCACCACCATTTGGTTGTTGTCAGAATTAGAGATAGCAGCAAGAAAACACTTGGCAGGGTTCCTGGCACACGGTGGCCACTTGTATGTATTACTGGAGAGAAGTTTGTTCGTACTTTGGCCTTTTATCTTTTTGGACTAGCTGGTGCAGAGCCCCAGGTGATAAGACTAGTGGAGGGGGGTAGAGGGATCCAGGAATTCTTTCTTCCTAGAAGGAGAAAAATAGAAAACTTTGCCTGTACATTCTTCTCATTCTTTAGGGTTCCCTTGAAGTTCCACCTCCAGTCAAAATTAGTGTAACCTCCTTTCTCCACAAATTGTCCACAAGTCTATTTTAACACATCATTGATTCTTTATTAGTGTGATATATTTTTTTACATATATGTCTGTTACTCTTCCATTTCCCTCTCCCCCCA
>PVJC01030599.1:0-21101 GCA_004026665.1 Murina feae
CCCGCCGATCTCTCCCCACCCCGACACCACCCGCCATTGTGCCAATCTCTCCCCACCCCGACACCACCCACCATTGCGCCGATCTCTCCCCACCATTGCTGATCTCTCCTCACCCCGACACCAACCATCACCCCGTCCATCTCTCCCCACCCCGACACCACCCATCACCCTGTCCATCTCTCCCCACCCTGACACCACCCACCATTCCACCGATCTCTCCCCACCCCCACACCACCCGCCACCGTGCCATCTCCCTCCGCCCACCCCCACATTCTGCTCACCCTGCCGCTGGCACTGCACTGGCCTCCAGGGCTGCCAGCAGCCATCTTGCCTGAGCTAATTTGCATACAGCCAGTCTGATTGGCTGGTGGGCGTGGCTTACCCCATCCCGAAGAAACGGTTAATTTTAATATTTCGCTTTTATTAGTTAAGATTTTCTCAAATCATTATTATTTTAATAATTTTTTTTATTGATTTCAGAGAGGAAGGAAGAGGGAGGGAGAGATGGAAAAGAATGAGGGGGAATTATTGATTGGCTCCTCCTGCATGCCCCCTATTAGGGAATGAACCCACAACCCTGGCATGTGCCCTGACTGGGAATCCTTCTGGTTCATAGATTGATGCTTAACTACTGAGCCACATTGGTTGGGCTCAAATTATTATTTTTAATTTATCTTTATTGTTGAAAGTATTACAGATGCCCCCTTTTTTTCCCTACTCACCTTCCTCCTACCCACCTCCATTCCCTCCCCAGGCCTTCACCACACTGGTATCTTGCTTTTATCAAACATTCACCCCAAATCCAAAATCACTATGATGACTGCCAAGCTGGATTTTCATTTTTAACTATTATTCTATATGGAAACAGAGTTTTCTCATCTCTCCTGTTTATTTCTATCTATATGGATTTATGAATTTAAATTGTATTCCATTAGTAGTAATCTGTCATTACATTGTTGTTTAAACTGCCTCAGAATGGCCATAGAGTCCCTCAAGCTTGTTTCTCTCTCTGTCTTTTGATACGTCCCATCACTCTTCAAGCATGTTGCTGTTCTTTTACAGAACAAGGCGTTCCTGTCTCACCTTGTTCATCTCAGAAGTAGCCTTCTTGATTCCTTTTAGAAATCATATTAAGGTCAAGATCTGGACATTCAATGTATTTGTTAGTATAGGGATATATTGCTTTTAGACTCTTAGTGGATATAGCTAGAAAATTCACATACATTTATGTGTGTATTTTTGATATATGTATGCATTTATATACACATACTCATATCTAGATCTATTTATCATCTTTTTATCTATCTATCTTTATATTTTAAACATGAGTTTCCAACAATTCACCTAATTTTAGTTCAACCACCTCAGGATTCTTTGTAGCCTTCCCTTTTCCACATCCCCTTATTGATAGTGAAACGTTTGGCTACCATTATTATTTTTTAAAATATATTTTTATTGATTTTAGAGAGGAAGGGAAAGGGAGAGATATAGAAATAGCAATGATGAGAGAGAATCACTGATCAGCTGCCTCCTGCATCCTCCCTACTGGAGACTGATTCCACAACCTGGGCATGTGCCCTGACCAGGAATTGAACCCTGACCTCCTGGTTCAACCACTAAGCCACACCAGTCGGGCTGGCTACCCTTATTTTTAAAGCATTTGTGATTTTCTCAGTTCCTTCATATATAATTAATTTCCCAGTGTTACTGGCTGCCTCCTCGGCCTTGCTTCTACTTGCTTGGCTCTCAGCCACACCATCACCTACTTGACCTCAAGACGTCTTCAACCCTGGGCGCCACCATCACTGCCTCTGCTATAGGCTGAAAATGTGTGTCCCTCCAACATTCATGTCTTGAAACCTAACCCTCAATGTGTTGGTATTTGGGGAAAATACATATGTACAGGGTGGAACAAAAGTAGGTTTACATTTGTTCATATGGAAAATAATACAATAATTAGTAAATAATAATGCAAGAATAAACTTTGTCTCATATACTTAACAACTGTAAACTTACTTTTGCCTCACTCTGTATGTATGTGTGTATGGATGAGTATGTACACATTACAGACAGAAAATCTGAATTGTTTAAAAATATATATTTTTTATTGATTTTTACAGAGAGAGGAAAGGACAGGGGTAGATAGAAACGTCAATGAGAGAAGTTGTTGATCGGGTGCCTCCTTCATGGCCTGGAGATCAAGTGTGCAGGAACCTACAACCTCTTGGTTTCTGGGTCACAGTCAACCGCTGAGCCACACCAGCTGGGTCAGAAAATCTGAATCTTGTCATAACTGTTCTGTTAGGAACAGTGACAATAGCTCTGATAACCTCAGTTTCCCCCAAATCAGAGAAATACACTATTTCCTACATCATTTTTATGGCCATAAGAGTAGCCAAAAAATAATAATATCAAATAATTTTCATATTTTTCTCTGAAGTATCTTAGCTATATAGAGTGTACATATACTAACTAAACTGAATGTATGGATATCAAATGCCTGAAGCCCTTGGAAAGTGACTCTAATCTTCTCTTTTTACAGAAATTGAAAAAGAAAGTTGTGGTGATCCTGGTACACCTTTATATGGAATTAGAGAAGGCGATGGATTTTCTAATCGTGATGTTTTAAGGTTTGAATGCCAGTTTGGGTTTGAATTAATTGGAGAAAAATCCATTGTTTGTCAAGAGAATAACCAATGGTCTGCAAACATACCCATCTGTATCTGTGAGTACCAAATGCTTTCTTCCAGATAGCATATGTTACCCTGTCCTTGCATATAATTGTTTTTGTAATTAATTTCAAAGAACTGGAACCGTGTAATTAGTTTTGAAGGAGTAGCACTTTGTGATACTATCTTTAACAAATGTGTTTATGCCAAATTATAAATTTCATTACAGATTTAAATAAAGTTAACAAAGTTTACTTGGTAATTGCAGAGTGTATATTACATGTTTTCATAACACTTTATTGGTGGCACTTTATACTTTATAGATGGCATACTTATTATGGAAATTATACATCTGAACTAATTCTAATAAACTCATTTATTTTCACAAGATAGTATATGCTTAGTTGCAAACACTCTTAAGATATTTAAAGCTTATATTTTGTGTGTAATGCCTTAACTTATTTTTGCTTGTGGATGCTCACATTAATGCAAACCTATGTGCCATTTATTTATATTGTGCATAATAAAATTCATTAATGTTTATGAAATATAGTATGCTTGGATTAAAATAATGTATTTTTTCAAATACATTACAATGTTCCAATTGAACTGCAACAAAAATATAATCTGTGTTGTATACTGAGGCACATTTATGTTCAATTAAATACTGTCTTCATTACCAACAAATACAACTTGCCAGGTGTGATTGCAATATTAAAAATTTAACTTTTAGTTTTGAATATTCCTAAATGAAAGCATATAAGCCAATAATCATTACAGTAAAAGTAGTTTTTCTAGTTTTTAAATATGGCTTTTCATCTGTATTCAACTTAATATGTTAATGCTTTTTATTTGTTAAATCCTATATTTCCTGCAAAGACATTGCACAAACCCTACTTCAATATTTCCTGGTTAAAAAAAAAAAAAAGACCTACATTTATCTGATTATAATATACTCAGTGCACAAAATTCATGCATGGGGAGGGGTGTCCCTCAGCCCAGCCTGTACCCTCTCCAATCTGGGATCCCTCTCACAATCTGGGACTGCTGGCTCCTAACCACTCACTCACCTGCCTGCCTGCCTGATTGTCTCTAACCACTTCCACCTGCCATCCTGATCACCCCCTAACCACTTCCCCGCCAGACTGATCGACTCTTAACTACTTTCCTACTTGCCCAGTTTCCCCTAACTGCCCTCCCCTGATGGCCTGGTTGCTCCCACTGCCTTCCCTTGCAGTCCTGGGTCCCCCTGAACTGCCCTCCCCCACAGGCCCATTCACCTCCAACTGCCCTCCTCTGCAGGCTTTGTCCCTCCCAACTGCGCTCCCTTTCAGGCCTGGTCCTTCCCAATTGCCCTCCCCTGCAGGCCATCTTGTGTCCACATGGAGGCAGCCATCTTGTGTGTTGGAGTGATGGTCAATTTGCATATTACTCTTTTATTAGATAGGATGCTTTAAAATGTATTTTCTATTGTTGGAAATGTTGATTATTTAACATTTTTAAATTATTTAACACTTTCAAAAGTGTAAGTGAACTTTTAAAGTGATATACAGGCCAAATATTTCCTAAAATATATATATTGCATAGTAAAAAAAATACATAAACTAACAAATAGGCATTGCTGTTTCTCATTATAATCTTCAAGATACATATTGCCATGATAACTTATCTTACTTTTCAGTAAAATGGGTATTTTTAGAACCTGGCAAAAATTTCCCTAGTTACAGTATATTTGGCTTGTTCTTTAGGAAATCTAGGAGAGGAAGATTGCATGAGCCTTCCTAAGTGGAACTCTTTCAGTTTAGGGACAGTGTTCACTTTTAATCACGATCATCTTGGGAAGTTCCTGTTGTGGGAGAATAAAATACACTAAGATAGTCTGATTCAATTATGTCAGCAGCATCTAAAGCTTAGTAATATTTCAAAAGTCTTTACCTTGAAGATCTTTAGTTCTAGGTGTTCTTCCAAGAGATGATGTTGGTGTAATATTGGATACTCATTTTAATGTAATATATCACATAAAATTTATAATACTATATAGCTTTAATAAATGATAAAATGCATTTAATAAAATACTTAAAATATGCTAACTAAAACAAATGTTAAAACTTTGGAAATGTAAAGAACACTTTTCACTATTTTAAAGGAAATTAAATCTTTCATCCTGGTATATGTGACAATATTTTTCTTATATACCAACAATAGCTAATTTCAAAGTATAATTGGAAGAGAATTTATTCACAAAATAAAGTTATAAAAATATAGAAAGAATCCTTATGTAAAACCAAATACCTCATAAAAAATATCAATTTATTAGGGAAGGAAAGGATTAAAAAAATAAACACTATGTTTCTGAATGAGAAGACCTTATATTAAATATGTGAATTATATACAAACTAGGGGCCCAGTGTACAAAAATTTGTGCACTTTTGGGGGGGGGAGGGGGGATTTCTCAGTCCGGCCTGTGCCCTCTCACAGTCTGGGACCCCTCAAGGAATGTTCACCTGCTGGCATGCCTGGCCAGCCTGGGTGAGGGGCTGATGGCTGTTTTCAGACTGGCCAAACCCCCCAGTGGAGAACCTCACCCCATTGGGGTGTGACCAGCCTGGGTGAGGAGCTGAGAGTCATTTTCAGGTTGCCCACATCCCCTTCAGGGTTCAGGTCCCTACTGGGGTGCCTGGGCAGCCTAGGTAAGGGGCTGAGGGCCATTTTCAGGCTGCCCACAGTCCCTTTAGGGTTCGGGTCCCTACTGAGGTACCTGGCTAGCCTGGGTGAGGGGCTGAGGGCCGTTTTCAGGCTGCCCACAGCTCCCATTGACCCAATGTCCCAGTGAGGCTGGCTAGAATCAGGTTTCTGTGGTTTATTTATCTTCTATAATTGAAACTTTGTTCCCTTGAGTGGAGGCCTAGGCAAGCAATGAAGCTTCCTGTTTGCTTCAGCTCCATGGCTTCTATAATTGAAACATTGTTGCCTTGAGCAGAGGCCCAGCTATCTGAGGCAGGCAGTTTCCTCCAAACAGAAGCTTCCTGTTTGCTCTAGCTCCATGGCTGCCGTCTGCCATCTTGGCTGGGTTAATTTGCATACAGTAACTCTGATTTGCTGGTGGGTATGGCTTGGCTGGTGGGCATGACTTAGGTGTCTCAGAGTGATGGTTAATTTGCATATTACTCTTTTATTAGATTAGATTGCTTTGAAATTTCAATTAAAATTTCTAATATAAATTTCTAATAATGTATTGACATACAGATAGATTTTAATAACAGGCAAGAATATGTTTATGTAGATACCAAATTTATATGGATAATAAAGATGTTTATGTGGACAGTATAGCATTTTATTGCCATAAAATCAGTGTGATGCTTACAGACATATAACACTGGGTCAAAGGAAGTCACATCAAAATGGAATCTATAATATGTTAATTAGACCAGACATCCAAATGACCTTCCAGTTGTCCTTCCAGATGACCTATGGACAAAGTTGGGGCTGCAAGGGCCAAGCTCTTTAAACGAATTTCATGCATCCATCCTCTAGTCTTATATAATTAAGGATTTAGAGTATAATAGCCCCCTTATCTGAAGGATGATATGCTCCAAGTTCTCTCAGTAGATGCATGAAACAATGTACTGTATTAAACCCTACACCCTATATATAGTGTTTTTTATACATACACTAGAGACCTGGTACAGGGGATTCACACACTAGTGGGGAGTGTGGCCTGCAGGGATTGGCCTGCTATGGGAGCACTGCTCATCCCAGCCAACCAAGTGGTCCCACTGTGGGAGCACACTGACCATCAGGGGGCAGCTTCTGCATTGAGTGTTTGCCCCCTGGTGGTTAGTGAACGTCATAGTGACTGGTCAACTGGTCGTTCTGGTTATTCTGCCATTTGATTGTTGGGCTTTTATTATATAGGATAGCTATGATAAAGTTTAATCAATAAATTAGGCAAAATAAGAGCTAACAATCTCTCTATATAAAAGCCTAAGTGACCAAACCACTGAATGACCAAATGATTCATTGACTGGTCGCTATGATGAGCACTGACCACCAGGGGGCAGGTGCTCAGTGCAGGAGATGCCCTCTGGTGGTCAGTGCACTCCCACAGCCAACCTCCCGTGGCCAGCCAACCTCTCATGGCCCCTCCCCCTGGCAACCATCCCCCCCCCCACCAATTGGCCCCGATTGTTAGCCAGGCCAAGGGACCCCACCTGTGCATGAATTCGTGCACTGGGCCTCTAGTAACTGATAATAAAATAGAAAAGTGATCACATATAATTACATGTGATAAAAGTTATGTGAATATAGTCTCTCCCTCAAAATATTGTATTGTACTCACCTTTTCACTTACAGGAAGTGCTTTATGGCTTCTCTTTGGCATACGCGTATTGCCAGCATCACTACTCTTGTGCTTTGGGTTCATTATTAAGTGGAATAAGGGCTACTTGAACATAAGCAATAATGATACTAATTCCTGGACGATGTATCTGATAACCAAGAAGGCTACTAAGTGACTAATGGGTGGGTAGCTGGACAAAGGATGATTCACATCCCTGGCTGCATGGACCAGGACTGATGAGATTATATCAAGTTACTCATATTGACCCACAATTTAAACTTTATAGATTGTTTACTTCTGGAATTTTCCATTTAATGTTTTCAAATCAAGATTTGCTGTGGATAATAGAAACCTGGAAAATGAAACCGAGGACACAGGGGGCTACTCTGTTATACAGACTTCTGCCTATCTTTCTCATGAGATTAAGTGGTAGATTTTGGACAGCTCTTGCTCTAGTTGGGGATCATTTAGATCAGAGATTGACAAACTACAGACTGTGGTCAAATCTAGCCTGAATCCTGATTTTGTAAATAAAGTTTATGGGAACATAACTACTTACTTTCACTTACCTGTTGTCCATGGCTGCTTTCCTGTTTGCAGTGGCAGAGTTTAGTTACAAAGGAGACCATGTGGATTGTATAGGCAAAGCATTTACTATCTGTCCCTTCACAGAAAAAGTTTTCTGACCCTTAGTTTAGATCAAGGCTATAGAATCAATGATTTCAAGATGCAATCAGGTAAGAGTGTGAAAAGGAAACAAGAAGTGATAGGGAACGTAGTGCATTATAGAAGTTAGAACTCCAGATTTTTTCCCCTTGAGTGTGAAATATGATGAATTTAAAGGTGATTTTATTTTATTTTATTTGTTGGCATAAGAAAAGAATAAACCAAACACATTTGCAGTCTGGATTCAGTCCAGTGGTTCTCAGTTTTCAAGTCTTGATTTTAACTTCTAACATAATTACTTACAGAAAAAGCAAATTGAAGTTAGATAGTATGTATAAAAATGATAAATTTTATAATTTATATATTTTGATTATTCTTTTTACATATTTTACATAAACTACATACATTTAGATATAAGTTAATCTTTGTCTATTTCTATAGAGAGATAGAAATTGGTCATTTTTCTATCAAATAAGAAAGGTAAAATAGTCACACCCTTTTATGCTGGTAGGGGTATTGTACTCACCATGTATTTGTTACATTTCAGTATAAATTAATACAACTTTTCTAGGCAGAAATTTAGCAAACTATTTTGAGGCGTTTTTACCCCTTGTAAATAAAATTTTGTGCAAAATTGTATGAATTCAATTTTGTTAAAAATGAAGAAAATGTATCATTATATTAACTGATGTACTCTGTGTGATCATTTACTTTTCTATTTTTTTAATCCTCCTTTTGCTTTCTAAATATTCTATGTGAATCTTTAATTCAGATGTTTTTAAAAGTTAAAAAAAGAAAACAGAAGGGGGGGTGGGTATTTCGACTTAGTATGGTGTGAGAGTATACTTGTTTTTTCGGTGTTAGCCACAGGGGTGGCAATTATAAAAGTTAATGAATTTCCTTATCTGTGTTGTAAACTATCAGAGCATCCCTTGACCATGGTAGGAATGAAACTCACCAATACCACTCTTACCCCAAGTTTTCTCTGGGTTACATCACCCCATTTCTATTAATAGTTACGTAACATTTTGTTGTCTTCAATTATTTCATAAGCATATTGCCTTCTATGATAACTCAAAATATTTTTCTAATATTATTATTAAATACAGGACCAAAATTCACAGCATTCTAACACAAACAACATAAATGTCTAAATAAATGGCTGTTATTGCTCCAATTATATTTTTGTGCATATTTAAGCATACAGTCATCTAAAATACTAGTTGCCATTTCCAATATGTAAAAAGGTAACTTTTATTATCTGCCTTATAAGATATTTTAAATTGTTGGTATTTTCAAGCTATCATTGATTATCATGATTGTAGCATGTAAGGCAAAATATGTCTTTTGAACATTTATTCTATTTTATAATCTTCTTTTCACAGTCCCTTGCCTCTCTAACTTCACTGCGCCAATGGGAACGGTCCTTTCTCCGGATTACCCAGAAGGATATGGAAACAATCTGAACTGCATCTGGACAATAATCTCTGACCCAGGAAGTCGGATACACCTTTCTTTTAATGACTTTGATCTGGAATCTCAGTTTGATTTCCTTGCTGTTAAAGACGGTGACTCTCCAGACTCCCCGATTCTTGGAACCTTCACTGGGGCTGAGGTGCCCTCCCATCTTACTAGCAACAGTCATATTCTGAGGTTGGAATTTCAAGCTGACCACTCAATGTCAGGACGTGGCTTCAACATCACTTACAACAGTAAGTTTATGTTTTCCATTTAACATATTTCTACAAAGTTGAGCCAGACAGGAATCATGCCAACCAGCTCTCTTCTTCCATAGATGAGGAAACCTGAGCAGGTTATACACACTTGGGCCAGAGATCTTCATTTGGTCCTGATTGCCAACCATGTTTTACTCCCTGTTGTGTATGAGAGGCCTGCTATTAAGGGAATATGTTTTAAATATCATTGTTATATCAGCCAGTATGTTAACTTATTTTATTAAGTCTTATAACCATAACCTTAAACCTACTATATATCATAAGTTTTTCTCTGTTATTAAAAGGGAGATAGAACTAATAGAAGACATTAACAAATAATATCAGCCCAGAATTATAATCCCACAGAAATAATCACATGGTGGGAAGCACCAAGATGAAGGATTAATTTAGGGGCAGCAGACCACTGAGCTGATTTGGCAAAGCCACCAAGGAGAAAAAATACCAGCCCTTAACAATTAAAAATATGAACTTTAAAGGGAAACTATGCGGCTTCAAGTCTTGGTTTTTCTACATATTCAGGTTTAATAACTGAACCTCAGTGTCTCGCCACGGCAACCCTATGGGGTTTCTGTAAGGACTAAAATAGATGATGAATGTAAATAATTTAGAGTATATGGTACTTAATAACTTATCAGAAAACATCATGTCTTAGTGTTTAGTTGGCTTTTGACTATTACCTTGACATTTATTAGTATATTATTTTGTTTATTTTATTGCTCTAGATTTGAGATGTCTTTGGGATTATTTAGCTATTGTCTATCACTCATTCTTATATTTCAAAACAATGGATATTCTTTTCCTGAAAAAAATAATGGCATAAATATAGCCAAAGGATGAATTACATAAAGGGAAAACTATCTTAGTAGGTTAATATACTTTGATACTATTGCTTCTGTTTGTAAATGTTTTACCTGGAGCTATAGAATACTAGTGATTTTTCTTAAAACTACCACAATATCAGATATTAACCAACTTAAGAAATTGATATTTAGATATCATCTAACAGTAGGATTTAGTTTTCTGTTCTTTACAAAAGAATTGCACCCCTTACCCATGTCCCTGTCCATTCCATTCTGAGCTTTGGCATTTAGTGATAAAACACAGTTATTGTCTTTTCAAAGTGTCACTAGTGGTGAATACTGTCACTAATAAATGTCAACATTTAATTGCACAATGTTAAATTGGTGATGACATGTGTCATAGAGACTTGCTATTTACAATTGCTGCTTTATCTGGAAGTCCTTTTTGAATTTAGTTAGATGTAGATATAGATATATACATATATATGTATATAGGGTTATAGGGTATCCAAAAATGTATATATAATTTTAATAGCTGATAGCTCAATTTTGAAAATGAAATGCATTTTAATAAACAGTGTCTTTATAATTATTTAAATTGTGTGTGTAGACATTCATGGGATACCTTATATTAATAATTTTCACTTTGTGTTAAATGAGTATTTTTAACTTCAGTGTTTTGGTATCTTCAGGGTATTATGGAAATATGCCTTCTTGTTCCCTCTTATGGAAATACTAGGGGCCCAGTGCACAAAATTTGTGCACTCGGGGTGTCCCTCAGCCTAGCCTGTGCCCTCTCGCAGTCTGGGACCCCTCAGGGGATGTCCACCTGCTGGCGTTCCTGGCCAGCCTGGGTGAGGAGTTGATGGCTGTTTGCAGGCTGGCCAAGCCCCCCAGTGTGGACCCTCACCCCATTGGGGTGTGGCCAGCCTGGGTGAGGGTCTGAGGGCTGTTCTCAGGATTCCCATAGCCCCTTCAGGTTTTGGGTCCCTACTGGGGTGCCTGGGCATCCTGGGTGACAGGCTGAGGGGCATTTTCAGGCTTTCAGGCTGCCCACAGCTCCCATTGACCCAACGTCCCAGCAAGGCTGGCTGGAAGCATGTTTCTGGGGTTTATTTATCTTCCATAATTGAAACTGTTGCTTTAAGCTGAGGCCTAGGCAGGTAATGAAACCTCCTGTTGGCTTCAGCTCCATGGCTTCTATAATTGAAAGAATGTTGCCTTGAGCAGAGAGAGACCCAGCCGGCCTAGGCAGGCAGTTTCCTCCATTGCTGGTGCAATGGAAGCCTGCTGTTTGCTTCAGCTCAGTGGCTTCTATAATTGAAACAATGTTGCAACAATATTGCCTGAGCTGAGAGAAGCCCAGCCGGCCTAGGCAGACAGTTTACACCTGGTGCAACAGAAGCCTGCTGTTTACTCTAGCTCCGTGACTGCCAGCCTCCATCTTGGCTGGGTTAATTTGCATACAGCTGCTCTGATTGGCTGGTGGGCGTGGCTTAGGTGTCCCGAAGAAATGGTCAATTTCAATATCACTCTTTTATTAGATTAGATGCCTCCTTGTTCCCAATTTATATATGCTGAATTAAATTATCATGAATAATATCAAAGTGATGATTAGTGAGAATATTTAAAATAACTGCACGTACTTATGCAGTCTGAATATAATAATGTGAAACTGTAAACCCTTTGTAAAATGTTTTGTACATTTAACCTTAGCTACTTTAAATCCATTTATATTATACTAGCTTAAAAATTTATAGTACATATTGGGTCATCCAGATAAGAAAGGAGAAAAATTTGTAGTCCTCATGCAATCTATAATCTCTCAGAAATTAAAAAAAAAAATGCATTGTCATTCCACTCCTGCTACTTGCTGGGACTGAGCTAAAAAATACATACTATCCTATTTTATCTTGTGGGAGACACAGGGCTCTGAATTCCAGAACTCATATTCTCTTGAGAGACAGACATGTAACCCAGGATGCAATATGTTGTTGAGAAAAAAATGAAAACCACATCAGCAGATACATTTCTTTCCTATCTTTGATCTGAGGCAAGCTCTTTAACTTTTTCTGAATTTTGCCAAGTGGTGATACTTTGCTCATCAGGCCTTTCTAAGTGTTAAATGAGATAATACCATCTCTAAAGCTCCTATCATAGTGCCTAAAACACGGTAACTGCAGAGTTATCTCTTTTCCCTTTCGGTAAAAATAAAGAACTTGTAAGACCTTCCTGCTAGATTGAAACATTTCACTTTAATTCCCTCTATGAGACCCATGAGACGATTCCTTCATTCCAAACAGTGGCTCATAAGAAAAGTCTGCAATGGTATAGAGTTAACCTGTTCTGTATTCACATTTGTTGGCATTCTGACTAGCTTTTACTGCAAATTTTTGCAGAGTCTAAGCCTAATAGTATCCAGAAATAAGCAGAAACAGTTCTATTTTGAAACCTTGTGAAACTAATATTTTACAGCCATCACTGCTATTACAAATTACAGATGAGGCAGAGGACAGCCTCCAATTTTTATTTATTTATTTTTAAATAAAGACTTTTCTAGATATAAATATAACTTATTAAAAATCACTTTTTCTCGCCCCAGATACACAAACGATTCTCTCATACTGTTTGTTTTTGTTTCCTGTTCTCAAGCATTTGGACATAATGAGTGTCCTGATCCTGGAATACCAATCAACGCAAGGCGGTTTGGGGACAACTTTCAATTGGGAAGTTCGATTTCAGTCATTTGTGAAGAAGGATTTATTAAAACCCAGGGAACGGAAACAATTACATGTATTCTCATGGATGGAAAAGTGATGTGGAGTGGACCAATTCCAAGATGTGGAGGTAAGCACAATGGCCAATGAAAAATATAACCCCATCATGCTTATGCTCTAGAGACCATAACAGGAAATGCGTTGTTCTACCAGAACTGTTGTGGTCTTTTTCTTTTCCTTTTTTAAAAAATATATTTTATTGATTTTTTATAGAGAAGAAGGGAGAGAGATAGTTAGAAACATCGATGAAAGAGAAACATGGATTAGCTGCCTCCTGCACACCCCCTACGGGGGATGTGCCTGCAACCAAGGTACATGCCCTTGACTGGAATCGAACCTGGGACCTTTCAGTCCGCAGGCTGACGCTCTATCTACTGAGCCAAACTCATTAGGGCTATGGTCTTTTTCTTGAAATACGAGTTTTATACATTATACATATAGTAATTAAATAAATTACACTTTTAATTTTCCATGTTAAAATAATTTTTAGAAACATTTTTATAAATTTCCTTTAAAAAGATCTCTTAGGAAAAGATACACATTAATAGATGGTAAATATTGATTGCATGTGCAAATTCTCTTTTGAATATTATAGTTATAGTATATTATACTTTATATAGTTCTGTTCATTATTTTTTAGTATTTTAACCATTCTTGGTATAAACTTGCTTAATTTTAAAAAATGTGCTATTATTAATTACAATAAGTTATGCTAATGCAGCCATTATTTAAAATTTATAATTTTTGTAGGCATAGTTTGCTATTATTTTTTCAATTTAATTGGCCCAATAAAATGTAGACAAGAAAGTTCTGGACAATATATATGTTTTATATGTAATGTTTGAAAATATATATCTTTGAATATATATATATACATACATATATATATATATATATATATATATATATATATACTCATATAAAGTCATAAATTATATTAGTAAGAATGAAGGATGATCATAGGTAAAAATAAAAAATACTTCAAGTTTATATACAGTATATCAATTTAGGATCTATAGGAATATGGGTGGGGGCTTTATTTAAGAATTATTACAGTAGGAATTAAAATCCTAAATTATATTTTCCTCCCACTCTCATACTTAAGGTTATAAATCTATTTTATTAAAAAAGATATAGTAAAGCTTTTGCTAAGATATTGATGAACTATAACCAAAAAGCACCTTTTAATAAATGATCCTGTAATGATTAGATGATATTTTAATGTTTTCTTCTTTTTCTTGCTTTCTCAATTTTTATTTTTACCTGTGCCCAAATTAACAATGCAACCTGTGTGTTCTCAGTTCCTAGCTGATAAACTGAGAATATTCAATATGTACTATTCAGAAGTATAGCAGACTTAATTGAGTAATACAACCTTTATCTATAAATGCCGAGTTCCATTAAATGAACATTTTCATAATGTCTCAGATGAAGTAATCCAGACATGCAGTTATGTTTTTCTATTAGTCCCTTTAATTTCCTCTCTCCTTTTCTAATGCCTTTCTCAGTTTTAATACCTGGAGTGTGGGAGGGGGCAAACGAGATGACTTCACTATTCTCCAAACCTCAAATGTTATAGGCTTATAATAGGGGCTGCCTTGCCAAGAATTATGAATGTGGTATTTTGTTTTACAAACATAATGGGTTTGCACAATAAAGGACTGAAATAAAAAGGGAAAATGAAAAGTAATGTTTAATTTAGCTCAACATACTTTGCCCCTTAATTAATTTCTTATTTTAGCACAGTTCCTGAACTAGACTTGGGAATCAGTCAGGAAAGCCTATCTTAGTATTTGAAGGAAACGTGGGAGGAGGGAGAAAGGCATTTGAGGCAGAAGGAATAGCACTGGTTCCATGTGACTGGAGGGGAGAACAGGGGTCTGATGAGTAAGCAGTGGGGTCAGGAGTATGACATGCTTCATAAACATGCTAAGCAGATTCAGAATTATCCGGTAGCTCATGGGAAGCCACTTGAACTCAGAGGTGGCTTGATCTGTGCTTCTCCCTCCCCATACTGGGAGCTGTTTACAGTCCCTGTAGACAGACACAGAGACCACCTCCAGCTCATTGTTAGGGCTTGATGCCTAAATTGAGTGTTGGTTTAGGAGCTGCTTGGTGCCTAGCTGCATGAAGAGGCAAAAATAATGAGGCTAATACAACAAATCATTTATGAATTGCTGCTTCATATGAGAAAGCAATTCCAGTGATCATTTTCACTGTGAGAAACTAATAGTATTCAACTTTTAAAAATAAGTAAAATAAAATATTTAGAACTATCATTGATCATAGGCCAATAAGACCCCCAGAAATCCTAACAACTTTATGAAAGTTTCTGAAGGAAAAGAATCTTTTTCTTCTGCGTGTGAGTGAAGTGACATACAGTTGGCTTACCTGCCCAGTTCTAGATCAAAAACCGCGGTAGGGACATCACTAAGGGTAAGGTGGAAGCCAAAAAGGCAGAATCATCGTAGGCTGGAAGCACTCTTACCATGGCCCTCTCCAGGGTACCTGCCAGATTCCAGGCCATATTTTGAGCCAATTTCCTCCCAATAAAGCAGACTGCTGTCAACTCCTGTATAAATAAGATGAGTTTCATGTCTTAGATTCTAATTAAGGTTTGTGAAGAATTCTTTTAGTTTTGCCTCAGTTCTACTTACGTACTAACATCAAAAGCTTGAGATTAGTAGAGGAAAGCTTCTTTTTCACTGTTTTCTTTTTCTTTTTTTTACAAATCACCCATTCCCCCTTCACCATTCCCCAGCCCTACTCACAACCACTTCCACTTCCACTGAGAACTGTCGGGGAGCCCTTTGCCTGCTTTCTTGTTCTTCAGGTAGTTCATATTTGAAAGAAAAGATTTGCTTATCATTTGTTACAGTTTTTTTTTCATTTAAAGCACTGTCACTGCCTCTAATACATGCTTAATATTTTTGCTAAAACTTTTTTATTACCATTATATAGAATATTTTATATACATAAAATACACATTTACTTGTTCAGATTAATGCAAATAATTTTCTACTTACATTTTATTATCTTTACACAAAACATTCCCAAATCAAATGCATCATTGGAAGTTGCATATGTGGCCCTGTCTGGTAGGCTCAGTTGATTAGAGCATCCTCCTGTACACTGAAAGGTGTGGGTTCCATGACCATCCAGGGCACATGTGGGAGGCAACTGACTGATGTTTCTCTCTCCCTCTCTCTTCTTCTCTGTCTTGAATTAATGAAAAACATATCATCAGATAAGGATTTTTTTTAAAAAGTTGCTTATGTGTATGGATTGCTGTATGTTAAAGTTAAAAGGTAGAAAGTTATTTGTTTTAATTGGAATTTATAGAGCCAGGGAGGTCAGTATAAGATGTTTTCATAAGGAAATCCAAGGCTTCAACCCACTCAAATATCACCCTCTTCCTATAGTTGCTCTCTATCTCAATTATCTAGAAATTTAGACATATTGCCAAATTAGTGATTCACTCATGTCAACCAGTTTTCAACCTTAAAACTGTGGAAAATCTTTGAGAAAAGTGAAAGAAAACTTTTTTTTTTTGCCCTAGTCCTTTAATAAGGATTTGTTTAGACCAAAGAGAAATATGAGATCATCATGTGTTTCGGTTCTATGGTCCCACAGCTGAACTTAGATTAATTTCACATTGTTGAACAGAATTGGGTTATGTTTTCATTCACTGACCTGGCGTTCAACATTGATGTGAAACTAAGGATAGATTTAGCCTATCTTTGTTCAAAGTTTAATCTTTCTCTAGAATGGGTTGATCAAATTTTCTCATGAGGATCAAGGATTAGATGTTTATTAAAGCCTTTGTGATACTTCAGTTTTGCTAATAGAAAAAGAAATACATGAACTACTGTACTCAGGATTGAAATCATTCGCTTTGAATTCCACAGTCAGCCTAACTGAAGTTAGTGATAGTCAAGGACCCCTCTCATGTTTGGACTGCTGCCTAAATATAACTGTCCCTATCTGGGGCCAGTCTCTGCATGGTGTCCCCTTCAAGGATATATCCCCGAGCCATGAAGAATGGTGTGGATGGTTATCACAGATCTGGCACAGGGGTTTGTTTTCGTGATGCACCTCCTAGGACATTTCCTAGAAATCTCTCTCCTCTAAAGTCTCCCACTCATGGCAGCTGCACAAACACTCTTCCTGTCTTGCTTGGTAGTCTCATCATGGCCCTGCTGCCATTACACTCATGTAGTTTTCTCTTCCACACAGTCCATGTCCCCTGCTGGGCACCTGTGAGCCTCCTCACTAAATCCAAAAAGTGAAACTTTTCTCTTTACAATCTTCTCCCTTGGAATTCCTCTTACCACACCCTTTTCTTTCTCAGCATATGGATGGCATTACTTGCAGCCGCCTCTAAGGGCACTGCCAGGCTCACCCAGGTTGCGTTTTTCA
Organism: Murina feae; assembly: GCA_004026665.1. NCBI lineage: Eukaryota > Metazoa > Chordata > Mammalia > Chiroptera > Vespertilionidae > Murina > Murina feae. The sequence continues at coordinate 17,407 of PVJC01030599.1, forward strand.
AAGTCCCTTCTACCAGCCTAGGTTCTGGGAAATTTTGGAAAGGGAGGAAAGAGGGATGGCATAGCCGCATTTAGATTTATTTTTCTTTTCGCCTGCATATGTGTGTAGTGTCTGTATGTCCTAACACGTGGATAAAATGCTGCTTTCACTTTATTCTATTTGTTAAGGGAGTAGTGGGCAACTAGATTTCCTTTACTGCACGGAGTGAAGCAAACTCTAGCCACTCCTGACCCTCAAATCCTGGAATCCTTTTATCAATGAGGAACATCGCAGAGGATTTCTAGTCACTGGAATTTCCCTTATGACCAGAACTGCTGTATAAAAGGCAAAATTTTAGGTAAAATATTTGACCCGCTCAGAGAGGTCTTCTTATTGGACTTTGAGAACCCCATTAGTTTTTGCCACCTACATTCTGCCCCAACAAAGGCCAACCCAAAGAGCTGGGACGGCCTTATTATCTAACCTCAGGTGATCTTAGCATCCTTATTTGGGCTTCTTTCTTTATTGTCTCGTTTTACCATTTTTAGTTTAAAACCTGTATTTTGAGGCTTTCTTTCTTAAGGACAGCCGCAATGCAATCTTTTTTCTCAGCTCTGGTTTGCTTCACCAGATTGATGACTTCCTTTGTAGGAGAGCTCGAGTCTGTGGTTATTTTGTGAATTGGCCATAAGTCCACCCTGCCATGAACTTGTTACTGGTGTTTCTGATCCTTCCATCAGTTCCTAACTTTTCCTAATAAATGTCTAGCTTTCAACCATTTCTGAGTTTACCATATATTCCAAACATGTCATTCCAACAAGTTGCACTGAGCTCAAATTTCTCTGAATATTTATTCCCCCAATATGGTGAGGCTGACTGCCATTAGGAAGAGGTTTTGATGGGTCTGAGTCCACAGATAGACCTGCTGCCCATGTTATAGATCAGGAGTCAGGACTCAGATGCTTACACTAACAAGGCAGTAACAGAAACTCATTAGGTGATAGATGAAGCAGACTACCTACCTGAATGTGAGGTGTGATTTCTCACTTTTTATAGAGACATAGTTATAAGTAAATATTTTTCTATTTAACAATAATAAAAATAATTAATAATATAAGAAGGATATCATTGACAACTGACAAGTATTCTCATTAGCCCATATAGCCTCTCATGAACAGCAGGAAAGGGCATTTTATAAAAGGGAAATGACTTGATTTAGTGATTGCGAAGGTCAGTTTACTTGGAAATCCAACAGCAGCCACTAATCCCTGGGGCAGGTGATAGGCTAACAGAGTGGGTAGAAGCCATATTCTTTCCCTTTTGAGAAAACATCCCAATGTTCTAAGAATTTGGTTGTACTTCGAACTTCCATAAGAACCATTCTCCAGAGAGTTATTTCATGGAAAGTCTTTTGAGTTTCTCCTCTTTGTAAATTTGTGTATAACACTGCTCAAGGCTGATCCTCTAGCTCCCAGAGTCTTGCTGGCACACCCTATCCTGAACTGTGCATTCTCCCCAGATTGTCATTTCAATCTCAGAGTAAGTCTCTACTATAGCCTTTTGGTTTGCATTGCTATTCTGCTGGTATCTGATTTCTTTCCACCATTTGGCAATACAATATTTTCCAATAATTTAGCTGCCAATGTGGCTCAGTTGAGTAGTTTGACTTGATCCAGGCAGACTCAGGAACTATAGTTATTCAAGAAGCATTAACAAATAATGAAGATTTTTACTTTGTTTTTTAATTTAGGATTAGAATAGCATAGTTTTATACAGTGCAGTAAACAGATGACTTGTCTTTCTAAGCCATTTCTTCCCTTATTTTCCCGTTGAAGGTAACTGATACTTGTAAAAATCATCATTGTCATCATCGTCTTTCTCTCTCATGATTGTACACACAATTCTATCATAATGAAACTGTTTTCCTTTCTTCTCAGTTTTATGTCCTTACTCATATGTATTCAGAAACTCTCCTCCATACTTAACCCTCAGGTTAACATTAGACCTACCCAATCCACTGTACTCTGCCCCCAGGAAAAATTAGTGAATCCATCCTAAGAGTTTTCAGTTAAGATTCTGTCTCCTTGGAAGCTTGGGAAATACAATATTTTACTCATTATGAGAAATTATATATTGTCTTAAAAACAAAAAGGAGAGCGAGATCAACTTTTTGACACTTATTTTCAAGCTAACCTCTGAGTTGTATTTCTATTTTATAAATGGCTGCTTCTGTTTTTGCCAGTAATAAACCAACCAATGCATCCCAAAAGAACTTGAAAGAGAGACCATCCCAGGAGACTCAGAGCAAAACAAAAAGTCATCTTCCTAGGTGTCAGAAAGCACTAAGTCATCTAGAACTTTTTGATTTAAAAAGCAAGACAGTTGGACATAAATTGTCTCCTTCCTCCGTTTCAGTCACAGAAGAACGCTGTTCCTGGTTATGAGGATTTATTATTTATTGGTGAATGTCATTTTTAATACTACTAAACTATACACATACAGACTGAAAGATGAGAAGGATTTATTTGCAGACCAAAAATGAGAGTTGGGTTAAAATGTATTTATTATTTTGTTATAAAATCTGAACTGTATACCATTTACTTTTTTTTAAATGAAATGTCTCTTAATAGTTTAAAGCTATAAAATTATTCAACTATTCATGGGGAAGGAAGTTACACAAGTCTAAAAGTTTTTTATTTTATTTTAATTTATTTTTATATATTGTTATTGAATTCAGAGAGGAAGAGAGATGGTGAGAGAGATAGAAACATTAATGATGAGAGAGAATCATTGAACAGCTGCCTTCTGCATTCCCTCCTCCCTCCACCAGGGATCGATCCCACAACTCCAGCATGTGCCCTTGACTGGTACTGAATCTGGGACCCTTTAGTCCATAGGCCAATACTCTAGCCACTGAGACAAACCAGCTAGGGCAGTTGTATACTTTTTAAATTTAATTTTATTAAATACTAGGGGCCCGGTGCACAAAAATTTGTGCACTCGGGGTGGAAGGAGTCCCTCAGCCCGGCCTGTGCCCTCTCACAGTCTGGGACCCCTCAGTGGATGTCCTATGATAGCCCCAGTCTGCCAGGCGCCTTTTGTGTGTGTGTGTGTGTGTGTGTGTGTGTGTGTGTGTGTGTGTGTTGCCACTGGGGACCTGCCCCCAGCCGCAGCTGAGGCTCTGAGCAGTCCTCCTGTGTGTGTCTACCTGACGGGGGCCTGCCCCCAGGCACACCGTGGAGGCTTGGAGCAGGCACCCCCTCTATGTTGATCTCTCAGACTCTTGCCCTCCCCTGCATGTTGTTCTCTTTTTTGAGCTGTGACCAGGGCTGGGTGCGGCTTGCCTCCCAAGCTTGCCTACTGCCCATCTTCCTCCATCCACCAGAAAGCAGGGAAAACCCTGCCTCGTGGTCAGGCTAGCCTTTTCCTGCTCCCTGATCCCCGGAAGGGACCTGGGAAGCCGCCAAGCAGGCCGCCGACTCTTTCCCACTCACCCGTCCCCTGCAGCCTTCCTTTCCCCCTTCCCGGTGCCGCCAAGGGGTCTGGGGAGCTGCCAAGCAGGACCCGGCCCCTGCAAAGGGCCTGGGAAGCCCACCAAGCAGGCCACTGACCCCCTGCTGCCTCTTTCCCGCTCCCTGATGCCCCTCCAAGGGCCTGGACAGCTGCCAAGCAGGCCGCCGACCCCCTGCCACCCCTTACCCGCTCCCTGATGCCCC
>PVJC01030600.1:0-20938 GCA_004026665.1 Murina feae
AAAAAAAATTTTTAAAAGTGGTAAAAATCCACTGGAAGTGGATTTTATGGAGAAATGAGGTAAAAGAAAAATGTGGGAGGCTCAGTGCTTTTTCAAAATATATTTTTATTGATGTCAGAGAGGAAGGAAGAGGGAGAGAGAGAAACATCCATGATGAGAGAGAATCATGGATCGGCTGCCTCCTGCACGCCCCACCCTGGGGATGGAGCTGCAACCCAGACATGTGCCCTGACCAGGAATCCAACCCTGACCTCCTGGTTCCTAGGCCAGCGCTCAGCCACTGAGCCACGCCTGCTGGGCCTGGTCGATGCTATTGTTAGTGAGAAGCAGGTCTGTCCAGTTTATTGCTAAATCCGACCTACTGAAATTTCATCAGTGCACAGCCACCCTTAAAGAGAGACTTACTCCTCCGTGAATCCAAAATAGCACCGCTTGCGTGGAAGTGGGCCAGAAGAAGCGGGTGGAGGGGGAGGCAGAGAGAGAGCGAAGAGCGAGCTCCCCGAACACAGAGCAGAGGGGCTGAGAGTACACGGAGGGGAAAGATGGGTAAATATGAACCTTCGTTAGTTGGGGCACAGGGAACCCGGCTGGGGCGGGGCTGTCTTGGCTGCCTGCCCTGCCCGCTGCAGAGTCCGGCAGGGATGCGTGGAGTGAGCACGGAGGTGCCCTTGGCCTCTGCTCACACGCCTGGGCTCAGGTGAAAACACACAGCGATTCCCGTGCCAGCGAAAGGAATTATATGCCACTGAAGCTCGGTGCATGGCATTCGTGCACTGGGGGTGGGGGTGGGGTCTCAGCCCGACCTGCACCCGCTCCAATCTGGGAGCCCTCAGGGGAGCTCTCTCCGATCCGGGAGTTTCTGTCTGTGCAAACATATGAGCAAATTGTCTGAGACCCCAACTCAGTTTGGTTTGTTGCTCACAGAATAATAGAGACATTTTTTTTTTTCTTTGCTTCATGGGTGGAGATTTCCTGGAAGTTTTAGGATGTCTTCCCTTTAATGTTTCCTAGACACTCTGATTTTACTTATGTCTCTCCCCTTTGCTTTCCCTCCATCCCCCACCACAACAGTAACTTGCTCCAGGTCACTTTGCTCTAGGACAGTGGTTCTCAACCTTCCTAGTGCCGTGACCCTTTAATACAGTTCCTCATGTTGTGACCCAACCATAAAATTATTCTCGTTGTTGCCCTGACCGGTTTGGCTCAGTGGATAGAGCGTTGGCCTGTGGACTGAAGGGTCCCAGGTTCGATTCAGGTCAAGGGCATGTACCTTGGTTGCGGGCACATCCCTGGTGGGAGGTGTGCAGGAGGCAGCTGATCGATGTTTCTCTCTCATCGATGTTTCTAACTCTCTATCCTTCTCCCGTCTCTCTGGGAAAAAAAAAAAAATCAATAAAATATATAAAAAAAATTATTCTCGTTGCTACTTCATAACCGTAATGTTTCTACTGTTATGAATCGTCATGTAAATATCTGATATGCAGGATGGTCTTAGGCGACCCCTGTGAAAGGGTCATTTGACTGCCAAGGGGTCGCGACCCACAGGTTGAGAACTGCTGGTCTAGGACATCCGTCTGCCACCAGACTACGATTCTCAGTATTCCTGGTGCTCCCTGCGTTCTGGGCTTCCACTTCTGGTCCTGGGGCTGCCACCAAAACCACTATTCCCAGAATTCCTGATGCTCCCCACACTGCTGGGAGCGACCGAGGGAGCCACATCCCCCCCAAGCTGTCAGTCTTGCTCTCCACCTAGTGCCTGTGTATGCAAATTAACCCTCCATCTTTGTTGGGTTAATTTGCATAGACACTCCTGATTGGCTGGTGAATGCAGCAGAGGGATGGTCAATTTACATGTTTCTCTTTTATTATATAGGATAAGCGGCTTCCCTGCCCACAGGGTCTGCCCTTGCTGACAGCTGTGTCCTGAGCATCTAGGACATGCCAGCTGTGGGCCGTCGGTGCCTCAGCAAACACTATCAGGTGGCCGCCCTGGGTGTTCCATGGGAAAGACAAACAGAAGATGGCCAGACATCACAGAGTCGAACAGATGAAGAGCAGGCTTTCCCGGGAGCTTACGGTGGGGTAGACGGAGGAGGCAAGGGTTCCTCAGGGGCTGCCAATCTCTGGAACTTACGTTCCAGCAGGAAGTTTGCATTTACTTTCCCCCTTCTTTTGTTTGCATGTTCGTTTCTAACTTTGTAAGACGTTTACCTTGTTCAGTATCTCTAGAGGAGAGTCACCTGTGTCCATCTCCCCCTTTTGCCCCGTTTAGAAAAAATAATTTGCATAACCCTTAACAGTTAAAAAAATGTACTGATTTTGATGCGGTGGTCAATCCTCATCAAAGATATTTCTCTTTTCATTTTTAGAGAGAATGGAAGGCAGAGGGGAGACGGAGAGAGAAACCTATTGATTGGTTGCTACACGATTAGTTGCTATGTGCCCTCGACTGGAATTGAACCCAGGACCCTTCAGTCATGGGCCTCGGCTCTATCCAGTGAGCCAAACCGGCCCGGACAAAAATGCACTAATTTTTGACTTACCCTCCCAAGGCTTTTAGTTGTTAGTTGTTGGCAGAAATAAGCGAACAGTCTTCTGGCTCCTCCTTCCTTACACAAGAGATAGTCTTCTACGCGTACCTTCTGTCTGTCTCTCTACCCAACCTTTGGTTTGAGTCATTTTTAGCGAGCTCCTTTCTTCCTTTATTTTTTTTTTTTAAACAACTCCTCTGTGTTCTATTTTATATAAGCCCCCGTTGATAGTATTTAGATTGTTTATAAACTTTTGCTCTTACAAATAATATCACAAGAAATACCGTGCAGTGTTTTGAATTTCAAGAGATTCTAACGCGTAGAATTGCTAAATCAACAGGTGCATGAAAGGTTACTTTATTAAGTGTGAAAGGTTAACTAGGTCGGGCTGGGCCAGCCAGGGGGTGGGGCTGTGGGCGTTAGCTCCACCCCCTGGTTGAACTCCCGGTTAAGGGGACAATTTGCACATTAGCCTTTTATTATATAGGATTCCAAAGTATGCCCCCTAGAGGCTGCTGCTCTCTCGCTCACACTTAGGGCGACACCTGCTGGTGCATGCCTCCCCAACAGAAGACATTCCCATCAGATGGGTGAGCAATCAGACTTTGAAATACTTCCTAGCTCACTTCTCTCTTAGTCTAAGCGGTAGTGAGCGCCTTCTCAGGTGTGTGAGGGCCATTATACATTCTTTAAATGTCTACTTCTTTATTCACTCTTCGCTCGTTCATTTTTCTTATGTACTTTAGAACCCACTCTGCTGGCTCCCGAAAAATAAATAAGAAATGGCCACTTCTCCTGTGATCGCGGTAAATGTGCCTGTCACCTCGGGGAGGGGGGTGGGGGAGGGGGGGAATGGGCCACCTGTGGCTGAGCTGAGGGCCAAGGACACGTGTGCCTTCTCGTGTGTCCGGTTCCCCGGGGCCTGTACGGGGCTGGCCGCTCCTATCTGCTTGTGGTTTTTCTTCGTGTCATTGGGAGAAACCACAACAGGATGCAGCTGAACGGGGTGGAGAGAAGCCCTGGCCTCGTCTTTACATTTATCACCTCAAACCGCAGTCATGCCTTCCTGCTGCGGGGTGGTCACGCCACTCGGCCCAGCCCCAGCCCCAGCCCCAGCCTGCGGAGCGCCGCTGCACCCTCTTTCCTCCCAGGCAGACAGTGGCTGTCTCTGCCTCGTGTAGAAAATAACACAACACCACGGCACGGAGAGAACGTCTGCAATTTCCCACGAGACACAATGCCCGCCGCCTCATTCCTCACCCGGGCACGTCCCCTCCCTCTGGGAAAAGCGCAAATGAACGGAGAGATGGCTCGGTCGGCGTGGATCAGGGGTTGAGCATTGCTGACCTATGAACCAGGGACTTGGGTTCGATTCCCAGGCAGAGCACAGGCCTGGGTTGCAGGCTCGATCCCCAGTAGGGGGCGTGCAAGAGGCAGCCGGTCAATAGTTCCCTCTCTCCCTCTCCCTCTCTCCCTGAAATCAATAAAAACATCCTTAAAAAAATAATGTAAACTCATTAATTATTTTAAAAAATTAAAGAGGGAGGGGGGAGAGAGAAGTTTGTACCTTCAGAATAGCCCAGAGACAATCACACTGATCTCACTGGAGATGGAAAAGGGAGCGTGGAAATCTGAGAGCGCAATCAGTCCCGAGCCGACCTCAGTGTGCAGGGAACTACACGGATGACAGGAGAGCACGCAGGTCTCAGCAGCAGGGGACCTGTGACATCCGCTCGAGGTCACCACCAGCAGGAGCAGGGGGCACGGGCTAAGAGGAGCAGCTGGTCTACTCTCCTCCACGGCCCCCAGAGAGGGGCTGACCTTACCCAGGGCGTGTCCACTGCAAGGGGACGGGCAGGGGCCTGGGAACGCCGGGGTCCCAGCCAGACGAGGCCCCCTCATCAGAGTTGAAGGTCTAGGGGGGTGCAAGGGCTGGATTCCATGCTGAGGCCTCCGCTGGACCCCGTCGATGGGGTTGAAGGCCCACAGAATGGACGACAAGGGAGAACCAGGCAAACACCAAGCAATAGCCCTGGCAGAAGGCATTTACCAAACCACCTTGTATGTATGTGCTGACACACCTACTAAGTTCCACAGTGGAGACATGGTCCAAACATAGTGTGCGAGGAGGTGCTGGCAATGGGTTCGGGGGGTGAACACGAGACATGTGTGAGACAGGACAGGTCCCAGGAGCCGGCATCACCAGGCCATGGAAACACTGATGAGAAGCAGGGTCTAAAGCTAGATGGTTACCTGGGGCAGAAAGATGGTGGGGGAAGGGAGAAACTTTACCCCTCGAGGGTCTCCCGCTGGTCCCACAACCACCTCCACCTGAGGCAGAGGAATAAGAGAAAACAACCAAATTCAATTACTAATATGCAGATGGGAGTCCCACACACAAGAGAGAGTCAGAGACCCCACATACATGAGAGGTTCAGAGACACCAAAGGAAGATGAGGTACCTATGGCTTCTGAGCTGAGGATGAGGTAAGACCCCTCAGGCAGCAGAGGGAGGAGGGTTCCTCTCAGAGGGATGGAGGAGCAGACTGTTCAGTAATTGGGTGTTTGCCCTGCCCTAGAGAGAGGTGATAGAGGTGCTTCTGGCGATAACTCTTATGGGCAAAGCCCCTGATTTAAACTCTTCCTAAGGGAGCGGTAAAACTCTCAGGGTCTGCAGAGTCCCGATTGCCTTCAGCTCAGAATCATTTGTACACCACAGCAGCACGTCCTGGGAGGCCTGTTCTGAACTCCTTTAATTGTTGAGGAGGCTTTTGCCAAATGGCCCTGAAAATGAGTAGAACAGAGGATGTCCAAAGGTCTCAACTCAGCCAGCAGAGGGCAAGAGAACCCAGAGACCACGCCGTGGTGTGCGGGCTAGGAAAGCTTGAGACGGGAGGTCTGCAAAGCGAACTCCCACAGCAGTGGCACGTGTGGCTCTTTCGATAGAATTAATTTAAAGCTGCATGTCTAACGCAGAGATCGAGGACTGTGACCTCTGGAACCAGTTCCTGCTTTTCCATAAGCAGTCAGAATCTCTTCAAATGGTGCACACATTTCTTTACAGATCCCTAAATCCCTGACAGAAATACTGTGACTTTTTGGGATCATGTAACCTAACAGTTTCAGAAACACTTTTACTTGAAGATCCCACAGAAATGAAGTCTCTGAGACTTTAAAAAGTGCATATAGCCGTGATTAATTTATACATCTCAGAAATAGGTTTCATTGGAGAAGGTGATGTTATTGGAAATACCAAAATGTTCATTAGAAACGACATGTACTCAGTCTGCAGGTAAGTGAGAGTGGAGGTGAGGAGGCTGAGAGGAATTGGCAAGAGCAGGCTCAGAGGCCAGAAAAACCCTGTGGCCACTGGCTGTGGGTCCACTTCCTCCAGAGTCCTCCCTTCATGCTGCCCCCCCCTCCATCAACTGCAAACACTATACTGTATTTTTCCATGTATAAGGTGCTATTTTTTTCTAAAATTGTTAGACTGAAAATTGAGGGGCACCTTATATACGTGGAAGTCAGCGGAGGAGGAAGTTGGGGTGGGTGCGTAGCTGCCCACACCTTGTCAAATAGGCTTCCTCCAATCGGGAGCCTTATTGTCACTGACGTCAGCTGATGCCGTAATTGGAGGTGGAGGTGGAGAGTGCGCAGATGCCACAGGGACCAGAACATTCTGAGCCCATAAAGATGCCAAAAAATAAAAAGATAAATATTGGTAAGCGATTGTCTTACTCTGCAAAATTCAAACTGAATGAAATCAGCTCTGCAAGAGAGCATGGAAACAGAGCTGCAGAGGGACAATTTGGACCTCCTCCCACTGGGTGTATGATCAGACAGCGGAGAAAACAGGAAGAACAACTCCTTAAGATGCCAATATAGAAGAGGACTGTAAGAGGAAAACCAGCAAAATGTTTAAGATACTGACTTGTTAATTTTGGGTTGGAAGAGTGGGGAGCATCCTATACATGGGGGCATCTTATACACAGAAAAATATGGTACTTTCTGTCAAATGAAGCTTCAAGCCCACAGCCTCGGGTCTGGATACAGAAATTGCAGCCAGGTTCCTCCAGGACAAACTGCTGTTCACACACTTCATTGGGGGGTTGTAGTGGGGAGGGTGGCACCCATATGAAGCGCAGGTAAGGATACAAATCATATGACCATCTCAGTAAGTGCAGAAAAGCGTTTCTGTTGTGAGGGCACTAATCCCCTTCATGAGGGCTGCACCCCTGACCTAAGTCCCTCTCAAGGCCCCACGTTAAATACCCTCACACTGGGTGGGCACTAGGGTTTCAGCATATGGATTTGGGGGGTGGGGCAGGGCATTCAGACGTTCAGCACCTACCCAGGAGTTCTCACATGTTCTGTGTTCTGCTCCATGGCTTAGCTTATCGTGTTCCTCTTGCCCCTCTGTTGGGAGAAGTCTCTGTGTTGAAAATGCAGCCAGATTATTCCCAGGGAGGTGATTAGAGACGTTTCCTCAGGAAGATTTTCTTGGCAGACAAGCAAAATGCTCCCTGTGTTTCCACAGTGGCCAGACAGGGGGCAGCACTGAGCCGCTCTTTCCTTTCTGGGGCCAGAACTGTCCACTTGGTCAAATGCATCTCTTCCTTCTGAAACACACCGCACTGTTCATTCTGGGCTTCTCTCTGCTCAGGAGTTTAGAGCCACGACCTCAGACAAAGGGATTTTAACCGCATGCTGACCAAATGCCATCGCTGTTGTGGGGAAAGCTCCTGGGTGTGTGTGTCTCCAAATGGTGACTCCACTTGTACAGGAGAGACTTGCCCCTGGGAGTGAAGTCCACTTGGTAACTCGTCCAAACTCTCTAGCCTACAAGCCGCTGCTTCGATTCCCCCCGGAAGCCGGTCCGTGTCCTCCCACCTCTCCCAGGGCACCCCAGTGAGTGGGCTGCGCGGTGGGTGACCTATTTTTAACTTCAGGTGGTGGTTTTTTTCCTCCTTGTGAAAAACTTGGTGATGAATAAGGGTTCTTGTCTGCAGAAGGTGCTTATCTCACAAAGCCCAGCTGTTATGCCTCCTGCCAGACCAGGCGGAGCTATGCCAGAAGGTCACCTTCACTGCGCGGAGCTTTGAAAAGAACACCCAGAGCCGACAAGGACACGCCTGGACTTTCAAGGTCACGGAACGAGAGGAGAATGGCTCTGGGTTACGGCAGTGACGGGTTACCCAGGCGCTGGGGCAGAGCTCGGCGCACCATCAGGACCCAGAGCAGCCAGGGCAGCGGCAGCGGCAGCACACCCGCTGCTGAGACCACGCTAATGTCTACAAATCAGAGTCCTCCCCCCACCCGGGGGCTTTGTTTCTCTGAGTGAGACAGTCCCCGAAGGAGTGACTCGGGGGTGGGTGGCCAGACGCAGCAGGCATGAGGACTGGGCACGGGTACAGGATGTGAACAGGGAGGCGAAGCATATGCGTGCATCGGGGGCAGTGGGGTGCCCCCCGTCACCCTGCTTCCTCCTCCCCAGTCTGACAGGCTGCTCCTGATTTCAACAGGAGCTCGTGTGCACCTCAGTCTTCACAAACCTGTTCCCCAAGCCCGGGGGCACAGACAGAGAAGCAGGTCCCCCCTACCTCCATCCTCACAGGTGGCCGCTATCCCGCCAGCCACTCAGCACACACACCTGAGGCCCTTGGCATGGGTTCTGGCTGTGACTGAGCACAGACCCGCCGTCCCCACCTCCCAGGGGCCTCCGGGGCACCATGACCGCCACCAGGGCCACAGGCCCTTCAGCTGTCGTGTTTTAATCATCTGTGGTGGGGACGAGTTTAAACGGACCCACTGAGCACCCTCCTCTCGAGCACATGTTGCAAGGCAGCAGGTGAGCTGAGATGGAGTCCATCGCAGAGGGGAGCGAACGCGCCAGGAGAGCCATTGGCATAATTAGTATTTACTGAGTGCGTGATATGTGCCAGGCCCCGCACTAGTGTTTCTTAAACAAAGTTCTTATTGATTTCAGAGAGAGAGGAAGGGAGATGGAGGGAGAGATAGGAACATGAATGATAAGAGAATCAGCGATGGGCTCCTCCTGCACACCCCCTTCTGGGGGTCAGCCTGAACCCAGGCACGTGGTCTGAGCGGGAGTCCAGCCCTGAGCCCCACCTCAGGGCTCCCTCCAGCGTTTTATTCACACGCTTCATCTCGCTCATCAGCCGAGTGAGACCCTGCCCTGCCTGAGCACAGAGAGGGCAAGGGACTGTTCCAAAGCCAAACAGCTGGGAAGGGCTGCCTCCTGGCTGTGGCGACCTGGCCTGCTGCTTTGTGTTCATCTGCACAATAACATCCCAATTCCACGCCCCCCACCAGGGCACTTGCAGGACACAAGGCATCTGCTCTCATCCGGGCAATTCTAACATTTCCCCAAACACCTGCCCCTCCTGCCAAGCATTTAGCGTTTGGAAGCAGCTTAGAACCAGGTGAATCTGGTTTCGTGACAGCTTGAGGATGTGTAAGGTTTGCTGTTAATATTTCTGCACATGCACTGTTCTGACATCTTTTTTTTTTTTTTTTTGAGAGGGAGGGAGAGGGAGAAACATCCATGTGAGAGGGCAGGGTTTGTAGTCCGAGGGGTACTGGGCCGCATCCTCAGGGGGTGCATCCTGACGGGGCAGCGTTACCCCTCGACCGAAGGCAGCTCTGGACCTGTCCCGAGGAGCTTAAAGGCCAGAGCGGGAAAGGTCCCACCGATGCCACGTGACTAACCATGTGCAGAACGGAGCGCAGCACCGCAGCAAGGCAATGACATCAAACCTTCACAAAGGTAACAGCCACAATGTCCAGCATCTGCTCACAACTGCAGTGAACGCAGAGACAAGAATGGACATGGATAACCTGGGGAAATGCGGACTAAGCCACGTCCCAGAACCAGCAGTGGAAAGCATGGTGGAATCGGCAGAGAAGTTGAAATGGTCATGACAAGTATGTCACATATTCCAGAAGGTAGAAGAAAACATGGCCGTGAGGAGGAGAGAGGTGGAAGGCATCCAAAGGCCCCCATGTACTCAGCTCCTGGGACCAGGAGCAGTGCGGTCGGAGGGCAGAGTTGACCAGGAACCCAAGGGGCTCGCCCACTGCCCGACGCCTGCTCCCACGCCATCATCTTAGCATCACCCGTTTGGGTTGTTGGAAAGCGTTCCAGGGAGATGGCGCTCACGGCCAATGCCAGGTTCAAGGGAAGCCACCTTCTACCCTGCAAATGGGCTGGGTTACAGGACGATCACCACTTCTCCCACCGCACAGAGCTGCCACCCCGCTGTGGCTGTGCCTTTGACACCTGCGGGCCTGACAGCCCAGGGCCCGGGTAACCACATCAGGCTAATTGCACAGCACTCCTGCGGGCTGAGTCCTCACCTCACGTCTGGGCCGAGGCGGGAGGAGAGAGGCAACTAACAGAACACTGCAGGGCGGCTGGACGCTCCGGCGCTACTGTCACTCACAGCTTCACCTGCTTCTCAGCCAAACCGTGCGTACTAGATGCTGTTTTTATTACGTCCCCTGCACCTGCTACGCTCTTTGCCGTGTGTCTAGGACAGGGTTCGCAAGGGCAATTGGGCCCCGGGATAATCACTGATCCCTTAAAGCACAAAATGCCTGCGTGAACGGTAAATGGATCACATGAGGAAATCCCGCCCCCCACCGCCTTCCCAACCTGCCCGTGCTGGACTCAGGAACTGTTTCTGGGCCACATAATTTTTTACTGAATACTTTTTTTGTTGTTGCTTTGCTCTGGCTTAATGAGCCAAATTCTCTGGGCCAACAACTACCTTGCCTACCAGCTCCATAAACAACATTGATGGTATTTGTTATGGGAGAAGGCGGCCTGGCGGCCTGGCGGTGAGTGCCTACGGTGGTGTTTTCATCTCCGGCAGAAATGTACGGCCCCACTCAGTACCGTGTCGCAGGGCTCCTGGAGCCTGAAGCACCGGGCGGGTTCCCCATGGCCTGAAACGGAGGTGCAGCCAGGGTCCCAGGCATCACGGACACTCCAGGCGTGTAAGTCTCGGGAGGCAGGGCTCGCTGCGAGAAGCCCGTGGTGCAGCGAGGCTGCGCTGTGCTGGGATGCGGGCCCACGAGCTCTTTGCACTCGATGAGGTGAGCTGTGTGCCAGCTGGATGGGGGGAGGGATCCTCCTAAGCGGAGCTAAGCACCTGCTGGATCCTTGCTGCCACCTGCCCTGACTGGGAATCGAACTGACGACCTCCTGGTGCATGGCCGACACGTGACCAGCCGAGCCACCAGCTGGGCAGTGCTCCTGCTTCCGACTGTGCTCCCCACAGAGGGACTGATCACACAGCGACTTCTGCTCAGCTCTCAGCTGGGGGTGGGCATTTGTCAGGTGTGGTGCACACGGGGAGGGGGCGAGGGGCGAGGTGCTCCCCCCTCATAGCCTCCCTCAAGCACACCTAGGCCTCTACACACGAAGTCTGTGCTGACTTCCTGTGGCCTTGTTTAATCAGAAGCAGCTTCACTATCACGGGCAGGAGGAGGGGTGTCTGTGTTCCTGCGAGTTGGGGGTTGTCTGAGGTTCCTCCATCGGCGCTGCATGGCGTGCACAGAGGAGTTTGTACCTGGCACCACACCCAGAGGACGCTGTGGCACGCAACATCCAGACGCGGGCCTCTCCTTTCACATCGGTTTCTCCAGAAGCACTTGATGCTGCTGTGGTTCACAACCTTAGAAAAAACAAACACAAAAAAAACAAAACAAAACACCTACCCCATTCTGCCCGGCCGGTGTGGCTCAGTGGTTGAGCATTGACCTATGAACCAGGAGGTCAGGGTTCCATCCCCAGTCAGGGCACATGCCCGGTTTGTGGGCTCAGTCCCCAGTAGGGGGCGTGCAGGAGGCAGTGGATGGATGATTCTCTGTCTTCATGGATGTTTCTTACTCTTTCCCTCTCCCTTCCTCTGAAATAAAAAAATACATATATTTAAAAACCCCATCCCATTCAGTATTGAATACAGATTCAGTCAAGGCTTTAGTGAGAGTAGGTAAACTTAGCACCATGGACAAGAACGACAACAACCATGCCAGGGGCTGCGGGGAGGGCAGGCAGGCATCCCGATTGGTGCGTCACTGGGGCACCGACAGCTTCCAAAGGTGCAGCCCAGACTCCGGGACGGGGCGCCTCCCACACCTGCGAGAGGATGCGGGGCTCCGGGAGGCTCACGGCAGGTGCAGATTCGCCAGCGCGTCCCCTTTGGGGAGCCCTATAGTGAGGGAGACAGCGCTCATCCGGGAGAATAACCCGAGGCCTCGCACACTTCCGCACAGACCGCGGGTCCCGTGCTGTTTGCAAAGACAGCGCCGAAGCGCGTACATCCTCAGTGTCTGCACCTTCTTCGTTCTGGTCTGTATTTTCCGAATCTCCCATGGCTCCTTGATGTAATTTAAACAATTCGAAATAACGTTATTTCTCAAACCTTCACATAGTTCACCCTCCTCACTCTCCCAGTCCCATCTCCTCCTCCCCATTCACTCCCTCCCCCACAACACCCCCTCCTCCATTCCAGGTCCCAGGTGCCTCTAGATGGGATGGAGGTGAAGGACGGAGGGGTGACAGATGTCGCCAGAGTGCTTTTTAACTATCCTAACGATTCAAGGAAACGGCTATGCGTCTCCTGCACAGTTAAGAGCTGTTCCCGAGGTGATTAAGGATGAAAATATGCTTTTCTTTTCTCCCGTCAGGCGGAGAAAATGCACTCTTACCCTGCTGCAAAGGACAAGCTTCCTAGGAGCACACTGGGCAACACCCCCCGGCAGCCTCCAGGGGGCGCTACTGGGCCCCTCCTGCGACTCAGAGAGAGCCCTCAAAGGCGGTCTCAGTAAAGGCTCCTCTGCCGGGAGCTGATCAGATAATAACCACCTTGTAGTGACTGTTACACACGAAGCTGCTCACGACCCCCAGGGCTCTGCAGCCTTCCAGGCCCCAAAGAGCAGCTTCACTAACAGCTTTAACTGGTTCGGCTGAGCACAGTCCTCGTGCAGGGAGCAGTGTGAGTGTGTGCGCGCGCACACATTCCTAGAGAATGTGCTTGATCACTCATACTAAACTGCGTAGGCAGACAGCCAGAATGCTTTCTTTGGCCCTAATTAATGACATTAATAGGCAACTTTAAAAGAGCTCATTATGCTGAACTGTAATTCATTACATCCAAGTATAAGATTATGATATAGAAGGCGTCCCCCCAAAATGTATACACCCTTTAACAGCCGATAGCTGTATATTCTATTACATTTTGAAAATGAAATGTCGTTTAACACACACTGCCTTTATAATGTGCATACATTTTTTGAGGGACGCCCTGTATTTTATGCACTACTCACTTAACCACTTTATTACAATTTTGGTTATCATTCCTACAGTAACAAAAGGAAAACATCACATGTACCTAGTACATTATACCACAGTCCATCTACGGAGCTCCCAGCGTCGGCACCTGGGACTTGGTGTCAGCCGGGGCTAGGTTTGGGCAGGGCCCCTGGACTCTCACCTTCTCGTGCAGATGGACCAAACCCCTCTCGGATGAGGCCCAGGATGGGCTTTCCCCAAGCAGTCGTGGGACCTGGGGCAAGGAGTGGTGAAGGCCCACATGCTGGGCATCTAAATGCGTGAAGTTATCGATGAAGCTCACAAGCTGTTAGAGAACACATGCTCGCTGCTACCTTGACAAATAAACTTTCTTTTCTAAAAAAACATTTTCATTGACTTCAGAGAAGGCAGAGGAGGTTGAAGACATCATGGATCGGCTGCCTCCTGCATGCTGCCTGCTGGGGATCGAGCCCGCGTCCTGGGCCTGTGCCCTGACCAGGAATCCGACGCTTACAGGTGAACACTCCACCTCTGAACCAGCGGGCCAGGCTAACGTGTTTTTTTTTTAATTATTATTGCTGTTAGGGAGGAAATGAGGGAGAGGGAGAAGGTTTTGTTTGTTGTGCACTTGTTGATGGTGTCGTTGGTTGACTCTTTCAGGGCCGTGAGGCAGGTGTGGGAGGGGGCTGCCTTGCTGAAGCTAAAACATCAATTTATTTCTGCTTCTATTGTTGACCACAGCACGTTCTTTTGATGTCCCAATGTTTCCAGATGATGACAACACCCAAATCACAGCTGGCGGCGATCAGATCTTCATTTACTGCTCACCCTGTATCCAAGCCAACTGAGTGAGAATATCTTCACAAATCTGCATTTTGTAGTCTAATTTTCCAAGCCCCAAAGGACACAGCTCCCCTTGAATCGCAGACGCTGCGTTAATGCTGTATGAACTCACTGAGTGTGTTCAGTTTCAATTCGCCTTCATACAGTGCCATTCAGTCTTGCAAACTGCTGTCCGCGGGGCCTGCATGGCTGCGCTCTCCAGCATGGGTTGTGAGTTCCACTGCGGCTCCTGGGTGGTGCTGCAGCTGCTGTCACCCACAGCTCCCCCATCGAGGAGACTCCAGGGCGGGGCGGGGGGACAGAGGTGACGCCTCTGTGGGCCAAGCACACAGCTGTCCCTGCCACCTTTGGAGGAGGTGGGTGATGTGTTCGCCCTGCATATACATCACCAACTGGAAAGTGATTCCAAAATCACAATGTGTACTACAGACCTCACCAAGTTTTGCCAGTTGTCCCTCTAATACCTTTTACACAAAAGAAAAACTTTTAAAAAAATGGTTTTTTAAATTGATTTTTAGAGAGAGGAAGGGATAGGGCTAGAGAGCTGGCAACATGGATGAGCTGCCTCCTGCGTGCCCCCTGCTGGAGAGCAAGCCTGTAAGTAGGGCACGCGCCCTGACTGGGAAGCAGGCAGTGACCTCTTGGTTCACGGGAGCCACACCAGCTGGGCGAAAACCCTTTTTCTTTGGTCCCGGGTCCCATCTCAGGTCACAGGTGTGATGCCTCTTCAGGTGGGAACTGCAGTTCCGCCTCTGCTTTTCCCTGGCCTGGACACACAACGAAGGCCAGTTGTTTTGTAGCCTGTACCTTTCCTGGCGTGGACGGCTGTTCCCTCTATTCAAATTAACGTTTCTGGGAGGAATCCCCAAAGGTGATGCTTCCTCCTCCTCACTGCAGCTCACCAGACGCCCATAGCATCTGTCTCATCACAGACAACCCCGTACAAGGCACTTGGAGCAGGGACGATGGAAACCGTGTGCTTGTCAGTTCTGTGGGTCGTGCTGGACGGTGGTTACACCTTTGGAAGCGGCACTCGTCTGTGAGCGAAGTGGATATGTTGCAGGGAAAGTGAACTTATTTGGCTTCACATCCATTTCTAGGTAGTTTGCAACTCCAGGCAGAAGGCGTAGCGGTGACCGGGTCACTCCTGACTGTTCTGAAAGTGCCCATCTGTGCGCCACCCAGCATGGCCCGGCTCCTCACCTCCGTGGCTCCCCGTCGGGCCTCCGCCCCTCCAGGTTGCCCAGTGCAGGCATGAAGCATGTGCGGTCACAACTGACTTCCTGGACGAAGGGAGAGGGGTGGGGGTGGAATTGGGGGGAAGGCACTGAAGACACTGGCTGAAAACTGGCTTATAAATAATCTGAACATTTCATTTATTTTTAAAATATATTTTTATTGATTTCAGAGAGGAAGGGAGAGGGAGAGACAGAAACATCCATGATGAGAATCATTGATTGGCTGCCTCCTGCAGACGCCCTATTGGGGAGTAAGGCCGCCAGCCTGCAAGCCAGGCCTGTGCCCTGACCGGGAATCGAACGGTAACCTCCTGGTTCATAGGTTGAGGCTCAACCACTGAGCCACATGGCCAGGCAAACATTTTATTTCTTTGTCATGTGCATGTCCTATCAGACAATTGGTCTAATGAAATGAGACCCGGTGCCCTGGTTACAGAATAAAACTTTAGAGTAAAAGATCATTTTTTCAGTTTCTTTTGGCCAGGACGCGTCCCTGGCTGGGGCTCCGGTTCACACTCCTGGCTCATGTCTGTTCCGGGACAGGAGACGGCACCGCTCCCTCAGCCCTCCCAGCCCCGCGGCAGCAGCTGGTTCAGGACGCTGCTCTGCCTCAGCGCCTGGAGCTGGGACGTGTCCTCACTGATGACGGTGACGTCCCTGCTCTGCCCCGGGGCTGACAGGTCGCCCTCGCTGTCGGACAGCGTGCACAGCAGGCCGTCGTTCTCGTAGGTGGGGAAGTAGTACCTGCAACACCACGGACAGCCTCACAGACTGCACCTCACCCAGAGAACGTCCAGGCCGCGCAGGCACACGGCTCCATCGGGTTCCTCACCACTATGTTAACGGCACAGGCTGTGAGGGAGACCCTTCTGAGTGACTCCGGTGACCCTTCCTGCCCCACGCCTTGCTAGGCTCCTCGCTGGTTTTCTACATAAAGACAAGCTCACTGGGTCAGGGGCACCCACCTTGGGCAGCTGGCTAGGCAGCACTTCCCCTCGGAGGCTGAAGCTGGCATCCCTCCTCCCTCCTCAAAGGCCCCGCTCTCCCCAACTGGGTAGCAGTCTTCAAATACAGCTCCTCCCTCACACTCCATCTGCTAAGATCTGATGAGAACAACGGCTTTCCCTGCTTCTTTCCTAGCCTAACCATTACTGGTTCCTTCATTCTAGGTGATAATAATATACAATAACCAAAGCATAATATGCTAATTAGACCAGACAGCCGGACGACCTTCCAGATGAAGCCGGGGCTGTGAGGGCTGAGCCCCTTGCACAAATTTGTGCACTGGGCTTCTAGTCTACATATATAAAAGCCTAAGCAACCCTCTGACCGTTAGCTATGACGTGCAATGATCATCAGGGGGCAGATGCTCAATGCCAAGAACTGCCGAGCTTCAGTGACTTGGCAGCTGCAGTTCTCGGGTGATGCACCTGGAACCAGAGAGGAGGGAGCCTGATCCTGGGGTGCGTCACCTGAGAACCACCCTCTCGCAATCTGGGGCCCCTTGGGGGTTGTTGGAAAGCTGGTTTTGACCCAATCCTCACTGGTCAGGCCGAGGGACCCCACTGGTGCATGAATCCGGGCACAGGGCTCTAGTAATAACAACAAAGCTCTGTGGATGTTTGCGGGTCATGCTGGGTTCTTGTCTGGACACACCTGTGGTCAGTTCTAGGGCACCTCAGAGTGAGAATTCCAGGAACAAGGCACCCGGCAAGGCACACACCTGGGATTTTTGGGAAGACCAAAACCTTCGTTTAAGGAGGAAAACCTGTCTTAGAGCTTCCTGGCTAGAGTTTTGGGGGGACCTGATGGAACATTCCCTGGGAATAGAGGGACCTCCACACAGCAGGAACCCCACAGCCTCTCAGGCCACCCACCCATGATTACTCACTCGGGCTGGTCCCAGGTCCTCCTGTCGGGGAGCAGGGCTGCATGCTTGGCTTCCGCCAGATGGGCCCCCAGGTCGGCCCTGGATGGGAACCTGGCGAGGCAGCCGTAGCACCGGCCTTGGTGAACCTGCCGTCGAATGAAGTTGACCAGTTTCACTTGCTCATAGAAATTCAGTCCTGAGGGAGGCAAGTGCAGAATCACCCATGAACTGTTATATACTGATAACACAGGCCCATCTCCAACACACACTATCTATAACACAGGCACACCTATAACACAGGCATGTCTATAACACAGGCATGTCTGTAACACACACACGTCTATAACATAGGCCGGTCTATAACATACACTTGTCTATAACACAGGCACGTGTCTGTAAAACACACACACGTGTCTACAGAAGCACCAAAGCACAGTCACACCCGGAGGCGGAGGGAGGCTGCTGTGTGCGAGGCGAGCTTTTCATAGTCTGGCCCCAGCAGCAAGCCCATCTGCGTGTTCAGTGCCTGAATCTTTCTGTCACCGTGACCCTGAGAACCAGGCACGGGCGCTTCTATGATGGCGAGTCCGCTGCACCCTAGCAGCACGAGGTGTCTTGTGTAGGTCGCCCACACTGCCCCGATCGCCCAGCAGGCCGGCAGCTCAACTGGGGCCGCTGTTCGGCCTCTGGCAGTCGGTGACCATTAACCTGGATTCCATGAGAAACCGTCACATACGTGGGCAAGGGGAAGGGACCACCTGAGGCTAAACCCCGGCTGTGAACACGAAGTCCCGGCAGTGGTGGGGACGTCTGCGGGGACGAGGTGGCTGTGCCCCTCCTGTTATGACCACGGAACCAGCGTGTTCATGGGGTGGCCGGTAGCGGCGCAGCACTGAGTCCGACTCACCGAGCTCTGCCTTTGTTTTGAGGAGGTCAAATTCGTGCGCCTCCTGGAAGAAGGGGTGGGTAGAGCTGTGAGCAGGGAGGTACTCGATCTTCCAGCCGATTCACAGGGGCCTCATACTGAGGCCCTGTCTCAGCTCATCGTCCTTGGCATCTGACGTCTTGACATCCGGGCTACTCCCTGCCTCCACACAAGCCCACCATCACCTGCCTGTCCCTGCAGTCTCCGCAGTTCACTACGTGAGATGCAGCGTGTGAGGGGTCCCCTCCAGGGAGACGCGGCCTTGCGACCCACGCCGGGACAAGAGTTGTGGACATGGGCTCTTCTCCATGCAGAGGGGCTTTCCACACTCTGCTTCTCCCTTTATGCTGTCCATGACAAGCCGGCCAGTTTCTCGTTATGCACCCTTCCCGTAAGGCACATTTAAAACGTTTCATGGTGCAGAGGCTTATTTTATTCTATTCCATCCCTGTCATGTCCACCTGGGTAAACAGTTGAACTTACAAGCGCACAGGGTAAAGACCACCTTCACCCTGATGATTCAGGGGCCCACAGGAGGGACGATGGGGCTCCCTGACAGTTGTCACTGAAAGGGACTGAGCAGAGGGTGGGGGCTCGGGTCAAAGAGCCTGCAGAGGGGACCCCCACACAGGGTGGGACACAGCTGCTTCCAGTTCTAACGTGTCTGACATTGTGAATTACATGTGCATGGAGACCAATGCACATAGGACCTGTGCACACAGAGACCAGTGCACACGGGGGACCAGTGCACACAGGGACCAGTGCACACAGGGACCAGTGCACACGGGGACCTGTGCACACGGGGACCTGTGGATTTGTGCACACGGGGACCAGTGCACATGGGGACCTGTGCACACAGGGACCTGTGGATTTGTGCACACGGGGACCAGTGCACACACTGCTGGCAGCCGGTGCAGAGAAGCTGCTGTCTGCTGCATCTGTGTGCCCATGCCTTTCCTGGACCTGCCCTGTGCTGAGCAGTCTCTGATCAGGGAGCAGTGAGGGGGGAAGGGCAGTGGAGTTAGTTGCCTGTGGGACAAGTGGGCAGGGGCATGTCCGAATCGCATGGCCGCACGGTCAGCCCTCAGTCCCGAGTCCAGCCACAGTGCTGTCCCGAGGCACGGCTGCCCTCTCTCAGGTGTGTCCCCAACATGTCCTGGGTGGACACAGGCTCTGAACTGCTCGCTTCAAGCTTCTTTATAAAGAAGGGAGCGCACACACTGGGGATCTCTGCTCCTCCCTCCAGATCCTTTCCCGGGGGAGCTGCAAGACCGTTAACTGGGCCCGTCCCCTCCCTGCCCCACCCCCATGCCCCCAGGGCAGTGGGCAGAGGGCCATGGGTATGAGGGCGAGGCCTGCCTTCTGCTTCCCTGCTTGCTCTGGAGTGGAAGGAACAAGGGCGTAACCTGGCGAGGCCTAGGTGTGGTCGCCTCCCCGCGGAGCAGAACAGGATGAAATGAGCGTCTCACCTCCATGTGGGCGCACAGCTGCTCCGTTGTTTCTGCTTGCTTTTCACAGAACAGACACACGGCGGAGACAGGGCGCTCCTCCCAGTCCGACCAGTCCCTGCGCCCCCCGAGAAGGCAGACCCCTTCGTTAGGGCCCCGTGGAGTATCTCCCCCGTCCCCCAGAAGCCGTCCGTCTCTCCTGCTCTGCAATTTTGGGAAGACTGTCTGCACATCACAGCGGCTGGTGCAGCCTCCGACACGCGGCGCAGCCCCAGGAGGCAGCATGAGGGCCGAAGCGGCTCGACTTCCGGCACCAGCTCCTCTGAGCAGCGACTTCCTAGGGCCAGTGCCTGCCTCCAGGAGGCCCGTTTCATGGAGGACATGTGCGGGGATGCGCTCATGACAAATGGTGTGCTTTGAAAAAGCAAACTGTACTTCATACGGGAAACAGTGATTGTTTGAAGTTGGTAGATGGAGAACTCAAAAAGCCTATTACCCACCCACCCCCCGCCCCCAGTTTTCTACCATTTCCTCCTCTCCTTGCATTTATTTTTTGAGAGACTGCCAACCTCCTGTCATTCCTGAACCAGGACATCAAGCTCAGCCCTGAGGGAGGGAAACGGGCTGAAGGGCACTGACAAGAGTGGGGGGGAGGGGAGATGGGGGGAGGGGAGATGGGGGGAGGGGAGGAGGGAGGGCGGGGCTGGGGTTGGGGAAGCAGGACCCTTCCAGGCTGGGTGCCCGCAGCTCAGACTTCCTGCTGGCAGCCTCGCCTGTCCTCAGCGCCACCGCTGGGTTGAGCAGGTGACCCTCAGCCAGTCACCTCCCCAGCCTGGAGCTCAAAGCCCACAGCCGTCCACCCCTGGGGCCACCTCTCGAGTGACACATCGCCAGCTTGTGCAGCCTGTGCACTGGGTCAGCAATGCTCATGACCACACCTCTCTTGGCGGGAACACCAGCAGTGCAGTGGTTTTAGGGAGAGTCCTGCTGAACCCCAGTTCTTGCTGCACTATATGCAAGGCTGCTCCTCCTTTATCCTGTCATCCCAGGTGGCATGTGAGACCGACTAGAGAACCGTCCCAGCTCCCCAAACACCCACCCATCAGCAGCGACCCCGAGTCTTACTCTTCCTGCTGCTCCAGCATCTCCCGGTCGTCTTCCGACTGAACCTCTTCCCATGATTTTCCAAGTTCCTTTGTAGGAGAAACAGGGATTAGGCAGTGGTTCTCAACCTTCTGGCCCTTTAACACAGTTCCTCATGTTGTCGTGACCCCCAACCATAAAATTATTCTCGTTGCTACTTCATAACTGTCATGTTGCTACTGTTACGAATCGTCATGTAAATATCTGATATGCAAGATGGTCTTAAGCGACCCCTAGGAAAGAGTCATTCGACCGCCAAAGGGGTCTCGACCCACAGGTTGAGAACCGCTGGATTAGAGAGGGGGCGGGGGAGGGGAGGGAGAGAAGGAGGGCAGACTGGGCAACAAACCTACTGGAAACTGACTGTTTTCACCAACCTCAGTTGCTCTGAAAGGTCAGAGCTATACATACCCATTGTTTAAGTTGAAACACTGTTAGCTAAAGCAACCCCCCACCTGTTAATTTCATGTAAATTCTTCTGCCTGTTTGTTGTTGGAATTTCCTGCCTAAGGATATGGTTGTTTTCTCAGAGACTCAATAAAAGGCTGGTGAGGCGCAGGCACCAGTGGGCAGTCTCATCCACTAGAGGTAGACTCCCCGG